>JARGYV010084816.1:0-10454 GCA_029532675.1 Ornithodoros moubata
CGGGGGAACGAAGGCACGTAAAGGGGATGTGCCGAGTCTTGTACAAATCACTCGTGCCACTTGGAGGTTTTGAGTTTTGCAAGGTATGCCCGAGCTGTAGCGAAGTACCTCAAGAATGTCGCTGAAGTCGCTGGTGATGTCGTGGAGCAAGGTGGTGTGGCGCTTAGGGTTCCGCGAAAGAAGACTTGAACGCCATCTCTAGTCACGACGTACACCAACTCGCTCGCCAATCCATCCTTTGTCAACTTCACCTCGTTTCTCATGTTTGTCGTCCGAACTCACCCCATAGGTATTTTCCGCTCCTTCGGTCTCGTCTTGGTGGTCCATTAGATTTTCTGTCGCGATTTTATCTGTTTGTCCCGTGGTTTCGCTCGCGCACCCCTGCACGCAGTCCTCCATGCGTGGCCGTAACACTTGCACTGCTTGCACCACGTGGCATTGCATTGGTTCGTGATGTGGTCTACTTGCTTACTCCGGAGACAGGGATTGGGCTTGCCGGGAACAGGCATGAGAATCGGATCGCCCTTTATATGGATCATATAGGGGATGCGGTCCGGGCTGATGTCCTCTTTCTAACGCGGTATCACTATATGGAAAGTTGACCGTGCTGACATAACCTATTTTCACTTTCAGGGGCCGTCCAGAATGCTGCATACTTCGGTGGCCAGTCAGGAATCACTTGATTTTGAGGTACTGCTCACTAAGTGACTGAGGTGAAATACATGTGAAATAGACAATGTAGCTCATATAAAGCATTGCAATGTTTTCAGATTTTGAGTAGATATTTTATATATCATAAAAATGGAGTAAAAATGTATGTACCCGGCAGCGCGACCCTCCTGTCTTCTCTGGAACTGGCGGACAAGACATTCAGGAATGGATTCTATCGTACGACCGCGTGAGTGTCTAGAACCGATGGAACGATCCCATAAAGCTGGTAAATGTCGTATTCTACCTAGATGGGCTAGCCAAAAACGTGGTTTGAAAACCACAAGCCAGAATCTTTCGTTACATGGCTAACACGAATCGCCTCCGACGCTCGTCCACTACATAGAACGGTGTCCATGGCGGCGGCTCTGCTCATTTCGTCTGCCTGATGCAAAGAAACTTAGTGTCAGCGCTTCAAAATCAACAGATCAATTGAATATTTAGTCACACAGATGTTCGTTTTCTGGAGAGATCCGCTACTTTAGTGGCTTCCTGGCTGCCTCGATGGCTGTGTGTTCAATATGGTTGGAATATTATTCGGCTTTCGCTTCTTCCAACCGTCAACCCTTTGCCTCTTGAACCGGTTCTCGTCGAAGTAAGCCTGTAAAGACGCATTGAGAAACCAAACGCCCCATACAGTAAATATTTCAAGGGAATTCTAATCTAAGTTGTACTTCACGGAGCCGGCCTCTTGCTGTTGGCCACCAGCCGCCACTTGGCTTCGCTTTGAGTTCCCATGTTGTACACCTTTTGGAGTTTATGGGGCAGATAAAGGTGCAGAATACCTTGGCATCTGAGTGCACCCCTGAGGACTACAGCAAACATCAACATAAAACTGACAGCATTAATTGGAGCACTAGGCATCTGACGACACACCTCTTGATGCTACGGCAGCTGAGTAGAAAATAACATCAATGGCATCGGCAGCCTCAGACTGATTTGGATTGCAGACGTCCGGCTTGGATTCTGGATATCGAGATGGAGCAATGAGCATTTGACATCATGTCGTCCTCTCCTGCCCAAACGGAAAGGATCAAAGAATGGCCAAACTCTCCACATAAACGCTCCTGTTACCAATTACCCAGGCGCGCCATCTTCTGCAAGGAACGTAAACTGCAGCGTGCTGTGTGTAGAAATTTTGGCGCACGTAGAGAGACCTCTGGTGGGTAAGATTTATCCACAGAGCGACGAGTATGGCGTCTCTCATGATCACAATTTCTTTCAGGATGTAATGCCGCCATTTTTATTTTTATTTATTTCTTATCACTCTGGTGAAAAAGATCGCTCCAGGGAAGCCTTCTTTTAGAGCACAGGTAAACAAGCCAGGTGTTTATTCAGGTCTGCATTTATAAAAAGTTCCTGATCTGCAGTTCCTGATCTGCAGTTCCTGATCTAACAGTTCCTGATCTGCTTCAAAACCTTGATGAGATACTCATGACTGGTGTTGAGGAATGAGCAGCGATATTCTGATGGGAGGAAGGGTCTGTGGTGGATGGTGCTTTCAAAATATATCGGAGCTGACATCGGATGCACCATGGAGGGCTCTTCACCATCGGTGCGTCACTACAGCCCAACTTCTAGCTTTACTTGAACACCCAAGAAATTAGAACTAAATGTGAACTAGAAATGGATGGATTACATTTTTTGCTATGTCAGTTACTAGTTGTCAATGTCAATTTAATGAATGCGGGATACAAAACGTCGCACATCCGATTATAAAGACTCAATTACATAGTCAATTAAGTTGCCGTCAATGACATTGAATAAGCTACTTATATTATGGTGATTTTATGAGCACTCAAAGCACATGAAAAACTACCAACCATCGTTGTGCCATCGTTGTGCTCATATGTGTAAAGGGCCCGTGATATCTCGGGGGTCAATAAATGACACGCATCAATTTTACCGTTGGAAATGCCACCGTTGTTTTTTAATTCAGCTTCCAAATTGCCTTTCCTCTCGTCGACTGATTATTCATGGAAGCCGCCATAATCTAGCGGAAATGCGTGAACGTCACCAGCCAAAGGAAACGAGACCGTGGCTCGTCTTACGGATTTCTGGCTACTGGTGGCTTGAGGCCGCGAACCACCCGTAGGTTCATCGTAAGACAGCTCCGCAAGATCAATAAAAGAGTCAGTGACTCTAATTATTAGTCAGCAATAGCAGTTCATCAAAATATTTGACAAATTATTAATGAATTCAAATGGTGTGAAAACCGCAGGGCAATGCTACGTTATGCCCTCACCTGGACAAGTGCACGAAAGGAGCGTTGACGTTAGGGCCTTCCCCTTAGGAGGGCAAGAAAAAGCTGCCCGGCGCTTAGGGAGTGCTTGATCGAAACAAAAACAACCCAGGCAACCATCGTGAAACTTTGCACGACATTTTGATATTTTACCCACTTCAATATTCGAGCGAAAAATCTTGAAATCGAAGAAAAATTTGTTTTCTCAGTCCCATGAAGTGAAATCGCTAGCCATCGGATCTGATAGCTTCTCACGATTAGGGTCGCAAAGCCATTACGACTCGCGAAGAGGTCAATAGGAGTGCCCCTTGGTTATTTCCGTGCAAAGTTTCGAAGTCGAAGACGTCAGATACGCAATTCTGACATACAACGACAACGACGAGAGTTCGAGCGACCAGCACCTTCTCGAGAACCTTTTGCCCCTGTCATTCCAGATTTCGGAGAGATCCAGTCAGAAACTGTAAGCAATAGCCCAAATGTGTTGACCCCATGTACTACGGCGAACCAATGGACCGTGAAAGAAGCAAGCCCCGAATTCCTGTTAACGAGTCAGCAGCCTAGCGGCCGTTTCAATGAAGTCTCACGGCAGAGCGAAATGGCGACACAGCGAGATTCGGGAACCTCACCTGCCAGAAGCCCTCCATTTTACTCACTGCGGGACTTGGAAACACCTGCAGAAAGCGTCGTAGCGGCAGAAGACAACACATTTTTCTACGTTTGGCTCTGTTGCACTATGCTATGCAGCGCCTTGACTTTGCCAGGAGGTCTCCTCCTCCTCCAGTTCCTTCGACCTGGTTATGATCATGTGGGAACGACTGTGGTATCAACAAAGAACATCTCCACAGAGCATTCCTCGACCTCCAACTTTCAGTTCACAACCGTTCCTGAGTACTGGCAAGGACTGCCATCGCAATGTTTACGCTCCGTCGTAATATCCGATAACAACACAGGTGCTGCAGACAACGACATCATCCGGCCCAATGTCACTCCACCCAAGAACAACGTTGTGATCTGCTATATTTACAACAACAGCCGAATCAGGAAGCCTGGAAACTACGACTACCTTCCGAAGCATGTTCCCTTCCATCTCTGCCCTTGCTTGATCTACTGGTCGGTGGGCATCGAATAAGGCCAATTAGTTTCCAGAGCACCCAAGTTTGACAGCATCTACGGCCTACGACAGCTTGCCGTGCTCAAGAGGAAGTGGAACACTGTCCATAGGGGGTTACCCCGAGGACATCTTTCAGTTTGCAAGGCTCAGCTGGAACAAGGGTCTCATGGCAGGGTTGTCTGTAGACATCCTGGACGCGGTCCTACGCAACCACCTCAATGGCGTCAACATACACTGGGTGTATCCTAAGGATCACTGCGGGCTTCCAGGTGATGCGCACACAATCGCCGAACTTGTTGAGAGGCTCAAGGAGTTATTCCGCTTGAACGCCAGCGTTGGACGCCACTTCAACATAAAGCTGATGCTACCTGGAACAGCAAGCCTCAGCAGAAATCATTTTGACGTCTCTCTTCTCCACGAAGCTTCCTGTGCTGTTCCAAAGCGGACGAATGCGTTGGCGATGCCATTGATCTGATGTCAGGTTCGACAGTGTCTGGGACAATGTCAGCAGTCTGACGCAGTAGAAGACTTGCTTTAGTACTACTGTCCTCTACCAGTCTTATCATTTTACCGGAGGTCCTGGAAATCCACTCCGCATTACTAACGAGACTGGCATCGCGGCACTGTACGAGTTTCGCACGTCCACTATGTTACCATACAAGTCAAGCATTGATGATTGCGAGTTTTTCAGGATCTACGCCGGGGGTACCGAGGTGTTCTGTTTTGCACAATCTGAGAAGTCTTACAGGCATCGATTCTCGAAGGGAAGATGCATTCTGGTCGACGATATCGATTTCGATGATTTCCAGGGATCGTGTCCGTGGCCCTTCCAGCAAGACTACGGCTTACTCGAGATCCGGAATGCAACGATATAGCGAAATAAACAAGAACAGTTCCCCATCCTCCTCACAACTTTTCCTTCGCCTCTCTTTTCTAAATGTGTATAAGCAGAGACAACCGCATTTCTTTGCCTCTACACGCATATTGTTTGGCATAGCTGTGTTGTTATTAACAAACACTAAAAAGAAACACGGTAAGGGCAGTGGATGACTACTAGCATCATGCGACACTCATGGACTCGATTCCTTTGTCTGTACAAAATGCAGGCTGATTGCTGTCAGCTGATCACAAACTGATACTGTTGCTCTCATCATTAGATCCCAGTTGTTAGTTTGGTCGTAAAGCTCTGGCTACTCAGAATGTTTCTAATAAGATACCATGTCTTCACCTCAGTGATATCAGTGCACGATGACCAGTCGAGGTACGCAACACGTAATGCTAAGCACTATCTGGTGTCAGAACATGAGTATAACAAAGATTATGAAGTAAGGCAAGCGTAGCAGGGCAGTGAAGTCGATATAGGGCAAGAATTTGCTATCTTTGCATTCTTTTCCTAGCTAGTAGACAACTTTTCTGCCATGGGACGAATTATAATTGGAAGCAGGAATAGACTATCGAAAAACACCGAACAAAAAAAAGTGTGGACGGCGCGTGCAATCACAAGCAACGGCTGCTGACATGTGCTTTGGAGGTGAGTGCTCGCATCAGGTGCAATATGAATATGACGTATTCCTTGACTTGACGTCTTCTCTTCTTTTCCTGTGTGTGCAGTTCTGTGTTTCACGCTTTGTTGCAGACTTCCACGCGGGAATACTGCTTTCTTGAAGTTTTCGTGGCAGTGCTGTTTCTTTTACCTGCCAGTCACATCTTGTGGGGAATTGGTTGTTACCTCGCTGTGTGCGTGCGGCTGCGCATGATATCATGATATTTTGATCATCATAACCGAGCGCTAAAGGACTCCCCTTTGTGCGCTCAATGACCGTGCGCGTGCTACTTCGCTTCTTTCAATGTTATCGAATTAATCAAGGGCATCTCATAGCATTCTCGCTTCGGACACCGGTGGAAGCTGGTGCCCCAGCGCGGGCATCGAGATCGCCCCAACTCCTGAGTTTCTTCGTCTTTCTCTACCAACACCGTGTGCCCACTGCATTAAACTCGACTGTATAGTGATTTCAATGAAGTTATAGTCAATTTAACACGGGATTACACCGCCTACGCGGCCGTTTGTTGTGTATCGTTGATGTCAACAGCGACCACGCAACATGCAGACAAGGCTCATAAGTCATAAGTACTCACCAGATCGTGGCGTCGATCTATACTGGTTGGTTGTTGCAAGGAGTGAAGAGAGCGCAGAAGAGAGGTGGCGTTTCTTCAGTGAGCCTGATGTCAAGTACCTCATACGCGACAGATGACGACGGCTTCCAGCAGCCGTCGAGGCCAAGAAAACGTCGAGGTCAATACTAAGGACGCAGCAGTGACTTGTCAATCGACGACACAGTCTGTCTGGAGCCACTTCAGTCCCCCCAAGTAGATACTAAGACTGTTTTGCTCAGACTTACGCTCGAAAATGCAAAAGCCACATCCCTGCGGATTACATCACTTGAATTGTTCTTGATACCTGAAGGACCCAACGAAATTAATGAGATAAGGAACAACAGAGTCAAGACATAATCGTTGAGGGTGTAAACTGCCTCTGCAGCTCTATTATTATTAACATGTACAGTGTCACAAGTGTATACGTTTTGGACACGTCCAGGCCACTTATTAATGCGACACGGTATGCACCAACTGCTCTGGTGCTCACCTCACCGCGGACAGCACCGCTAAGAAAGTGCAGTGTTCAAACTATTCAAGGAAGCACTGTGCCACCAATTCGGTGTGTCCAAGACGCACCAAGGCCGCGGCTGTCCACCGTTTTAAGCAGGACACTCATGTCACTGTTAAAGAGGCTGGAAGAGCCGTTCGCCAAAAAGCGAGGACCGTTAAATCTAGATTGTTACCTCGCAACAAGACAACTAAAATATCAGTCGGAAGCTCCAAAGACGCCACAGCCGCGGTGGTAGCCTGGACATCAGACGATTCCCCTGCCACTCGCACCTATGCCTCTGCCGTTGCTGACAAGGTATATCTTCTCTGCCCTGAAAGCCCCAAAAAGGGAATGGCTGAAGAAAGACAGCGTTCTCTCGCCTCATCAACGCCCCTCAACGCCCATCACCACATCTAACGAAAGTTCATGCTATCATTAGCTTTGATAACGCCCCGTTTCTAAAACCATATATCGAAACTAACATTGAATGATGCCTCGCATCACAGACTGGGTTTGAGCTATCCCATTACAAATTCTTATAAGACGTGATCTTTGGGCGAAGCCTCCAGAAGAAGCGGAAAATGCGTTTTATCCGAATGGCGCCTGATGGTAAAACAGCCGACCGATTGTGTAGTACCGTATAAGGGGCTAGATTCGCGGGCTTAATAATTCGCGAAATCGCGAGGGGTTTGCATCAAGCAATTATTCGCGGAACCTTGAATTCGCGATGCCGCCGTGCGTCGACCCCGAACGAGGCGTGTTTGGGGCTTTCCACCTTGAACTAACAAAAGGACAACTCTGGACAAGTATTTAACCCTTCCTTAAGCCACGGGACGCCGACATCTGCATGAGGTTCATGAAAGCTCTCACAGCGGAGTAGAACTGGAACTGCAGTATAAGAGTGTAATAAACTGCGTACATAATATGTCTCAGCGTCCCTGACCTTATTCCTTTCCCGTATTTTTCTATTATTCCATCGAATATTTCGCGGAACTTTAAATTCGCTTTAAAGAGCGCTCGCGAATGTAGCGAAAATTAGTTCCTCGCGAAAATTATTACTTCTACAGTAATCAAAATCGTAGTAAATTCGAAGTACTCTCTGAGGCATGCGTTATGTTGGAAATGAAGAGAAGCGTGCGATGCGATTTCCCCACTTTTGTTGGATTCACCGTACTCGAGCATACGAAGTATACCATGCATTCCCGTTATTACGACGTGTTACTGACGCGATTAGACTGTCAAATTAAGGCAGCATACACAGATACGGATTAGCTGGTGTTTATCGCGCACATCGATATGGAGCCTGCCGAAATTGCCAGCGAATATTTAGACCTTTCAAGCAATGATCGCGATCATCCTATATACAGTGAAACCAACACAGGAAAGATCGGTTACTTCAAGAGCGAAACCGGCCCAGTGTCCATCGTCGAAGACGTCTGTACGTCTTGAGACTAAAATGTACCTCCTAAAGCTGGGCAATGTTACAGAAGTCCTGCGGGAAAAGGGAGTCAAGAACGCTGTCGTCGCGAAATGCATTTGCCTGTGCTGTACTATGAGAACCGTCCGGAAGCAAAAATCTTGTGCACAAACAGACTAACATCGCCCCGAAAATGCAACAAATGTAGACGAAGCGCATCGAAAAAAAAAAAAAAACATTTTTGATGTGTTACGACGACAAGCATTATCTCCTAAACGACACTATATGTAACTAATGAAATGTGTCACTCCATGAGCACCAATACAACGATCCAAGAGTACGGGGTGTCCTTATTTAGCAAGGTGCAAGAAACTGCTGACGCTTCTCCAACTCTGTTCCAAGCGCCCTTTTCGCGATGGTGGCCACTTTGCAGTGCCTTCTCACTCACCTAGATGAACGCGTCCTTGCACGTGACTATGGCCATTAGTCATCCACGGGAATAGTTCGCAACCTCTGGATAATACTGTTGCTTTATTTGGTTACAAGCCACACCACAATCCCGTATAATGATTTCAAGATATTTGGAACCTGGCGGTCGGATGATGCGTCGTGTCAACTTCGTCCTCGGCATGTCGCTGCACTCCGCCGGCTATTTATACTTGAACTTCAAGGACATTAACACTGAATTTCCAATAGGAACAGGTGAGTTACAATGTTTCCTATATCAGATACGAGCTGTGTGTGAATGCTTAGGACATTGACGAATAAATTAAGTCGGCTTACATTAAAAGTATCAAATATCAGCCGATGACGGCTCTTATACCCAACCTACGACGAAGTCGAACTTCGTTCCCGCTCCGTAGGGAGATTCAGAAGCTCTCCATTTTATTCGCTGAGTGTCTTGGAAACGCCCGAAGAAAGCCTCAAAGAAGCAGAAGACAAGGACTTTTTCTACGTTTGGCTCTGTTAGCACTATCCTATGCAGCACGATGCGTCTACCAGGAGGTCTCCTTCTCCTCCAATTCCTTCCAACTGGCTTTGATCACGTTGGAAGGACTGTTTCATCAACAGACCATTCATCGACTTCCAACTTTTATTTGACTATCGTTTCAAGGTATTGGCCAGGACTGCCATCGCAATGTCTGCCCTCCGTCGTAATATCCGAAAATACTACAGGTGTCGCGGACCATGACAACATCCGGCCTAATGTGATTCCACCCAAGAACAACGTTGTGCTCTGCTGTATTTACAAGAACAGCCGGTACATGAAGCCTCGAAACTACGACTTCCATCCGAAAGACGTTCCCTTCCACCTCTGCCCTTGCTTGATCTACTGGTCGGTGGGCATCGTAGAAGGCCAGTTGGTCTCCAGAGCTCCCAACTGCGACAGCCTCTACGGCTTTCGACAACTTGCCGTTTAAGGGCAGTTTCTGAAGTTCTAGACCTAATTCATTTGTCTATCCAGAATGCAGGCTGATTCCTGTCTGCTGAAAACTAATACTGTTGCACTGTTGTTCTCATCCTTAGATCCTGGTTTCTACTCAAGCTGCTCTCACCACTCAGAACGTTTCTAATGAGATACCATAATTTCACCTCAGTGATATCTGCGGCAGATGACCAGTCAAGATATGCATCCCGTAATGCCAAGCTGCATCTGGTGTCAGAATTTCACTCATGGGCATAACAAAAAATATGAGTAAAAGTAAGATAAGCAGGGCCGTGAGGTCTCAATAGGGTAGGGAGTTGCTCTGTTTATTTCCTAGTTACCAGCAAAAGGAAACCAGACCGTGGCTCGTGTTACGGATTTCTGGCTACTGGTGGCTCGAGGCTGCGAATCACCTGTAGGTTGTGGGAACTGGTTCAGCCACCTTGACTGCCTCCGGTCCAGGCCAGCAGGCAGCCGGTCCCACTACTCGGGGGTCCCACGTTCACCTGTCGGAGAAGGAAGCACGGCAGAGACAAAAGGTTCAACAAATACCACTTTTAATTGTCACAGTCGCTGTCACAGAGTCATTCCACAGTCCTCGGGATCCAGCATAACAGTCCNCCATATCCGCCCCTTTTTGTTCGTTTCGGTGCGCGTGAAGCGGTCACACGGCTCCGGCGACGTTTTCCCGATGGGGCTAGGCGCAGGCTCCACAAGGTTCATCGTAAGAAAGCTTAACCAGATCAATAAAAGAGTCTGTGGAGGTGACAAGACGTGCAACAGTGACAAGCTGTTTATTCCCCGAAGTTCGGGCTTCTACCAACTAACATGGCCGCCCGCGTGGCCCCCGGAGCGTCTACCTCTTCTCCCGAGCCTCTCGGCACTTCTTCCTCTACACTATTC
>JARGYV010084817.1:0-10362 GCA_029532675.1 Ornithodoros moubata
CTAAAAAAGATAATAATAATCATATCTATTTTTAGTTTCTTCCCCGAAAGGAAGAAAAAAGGAAGCCAAAAACAGAGAAGTACAACAGGTATGCGGTATCTGGTAGGGCAACCTGAACGATGAAGTTGAGTCGGGACGGAGGTTTTCAAGGTTATTCTTTGCGCGGTAACCAACGTTGAGGGGAGGTGAACGTGTCACATTTACTTGCGATTTTGGATTACATCTACTCACGAATCGTAGGTATCCCGACAGTGTCTAAGCGACAAACAGTGTTAGCCCCTTCCACCTGTACCTTCAGCAGAGCATTCGGGGAGAGGTCAAAGCGACAGCTTCCCCGAAGTACTTTACACGTCATGATCTATTGAATAATGCACAGCGGCCGCGCTCATGCATCGCGCCTTTGACAGAGTTGCAAAAGGTGGAAATGTATGGCGAGGGCTTCGGGCATGGAAGGCGAGAAGATGCTCTTATTTATTATTCACGCTCAACAGAGCAACAGGTGATCAAAACGGAAGAAAATATCGGAAAAGAGCCAGTATGTATCGGACTGTTTTCACATGAAACGCCCACTGGTGCTTGAGGCGAGATGCAGCGGGCCTCGTTGAATTGCAAATGACCGTTTTATTAGTTACAGAAGCAGCTTCACGTTATTCAATCCTATTGAAAAGTCGAGCGGTATGCCGCAATCGAGGACAAGGACGCCGTTTGGCGAAAGATTAGGAAGCGCAGATCAGATGCATCCAGCGACGCCAATGCGCCCCAGGCAGAGGAATATATCTGTGAAAGCTGCATCATCAGCAAAGGGAGCGATTCGCGTTTTACGCTCTTTGATCTCACCATATCCTACCAATAAATCTAGTAAAGACATTTCTAAATAAAGTGTACCATTTGCCCATTTGTACAGCTCAAGCGTCGTTTCCACTGGCTGTTGGAAACGCATTAACTTCCTAAACTTTTTAAGTGTTGCAAAGGCTGTTACTATATGGATTTCATGATTACCTTGGTGTGATTATCGAATCCGTCCCTGCACACTATAGTGAGTCCACCTCAAGTTCAAAGCCCCTGCCATAAGCTATATATCACGTTGCTGCGGTTTATACTTTCGCCTTATATGGGACCCGCTGAGGAATCTTTGAACAATAACTGCAACTAACCTGCGAATAATGAATGAATAAATAGATAAAAAGTAATGATGTTGGGATCTTTCATCGAAATACTTGTTCTTTTACACACTCCACAGGCCGAAACAATCATAAGCCTATAGTTGGAACGGAGGTAGACGGACAGACGCTCGATATTTCTTGCACTGGTCTATTCGAAGAGCCTTCACGTAACAACATCATCATCATGTTCAGCGATAACATCATTCATTTCACATATCAGCAACGACTACATGTGTCACCGGTTATCACTCAGTCTTGTAGTCTTCCTTGTAGCCATGTCTTCCAGCCGTAAGCGATCACACAAAAAGTGAAGAAGACGTCACCAGGGCACTGCCGGATACCCAGCAGAAAAAGCCACGATAGGGTTAACAAGCAGCATGAAAAGGCATACGAAAAAAAAAATAATAATAATAAAGAGAAAAGAAGGCCGGCATTAGTTTGCATGAGGCAACCCTATTCTTTATCTTCTTCAGCTGGGCATGTGGGACGTTTAGCTAATGCAACCTTGGCTTTCTCATTACTTTTTCGCGTCCACAGCCAAAGAAGTCTTCTGTATCCGATGCTGTCGAAGACAACCTCCCCTCCACTGAAGGACTGAAGGTTCTGAGGGGATAAGTACGCAACGACATTCCTCTGCTCTACTGTCCTGCTGGGATTCGTCAAGGACATTTGTGTTGTCAGCTTAAGGACATTATCAGCTGTTACAAAAATCGGGTTGAGGGGGTCATCACCCTTCAGAGTGGAAAAAAAGTGTACAGGAAAAGTAGCGGAAACGCCGCTGTCAAAACTAGAATGGAGAAGTAAAGGAAATTGGTTTATTAAAGGCTGGAGTTACCTAATCAATATTCATTTGAAGTACCGCTCGAGAGAGAAGAAAAAGAAAAAAATACATAAATAAAACGGAATGAAGACTTGTGAGAAGCTTCTATGATAGGGCTCGACGCAGTGGAAAACCACCCTTAACAACTTGAGTGTCTGAATTCAGAATTTACACGTTTTAGTGCGGTTCAGAATAACGTAGTTGGGAATGTTGGGAATGCTGTGTATTTTAAAAGCTAGGGTGGCAAGAATGTCACGAAAGACATTTACCATAATCCAAGCGCGAATTCCTCAAGCACTGCTGCTCTTGGTGAACTTCACTGCATGCTTCCTTATTTGGGCTGGCAAAGGTGCTAGCGCTTAAATAATCCATTTACGGCTCTCCCTCGACAAGTTAGATCGAGTATTCGGATAAAAGACATTTCAAAAGTCAACGATGGCTCTGAGATAAGTGGTGCACATTTTGGGGTGAGCGACCTTTTCACGATGATCCCGCCCGTGAAGCAAGCCAAATTATCGAAGCTCAGGTCCGAAACGCGAGCATCCCAAAATATTAAGCAATGAATTTCGCATAGGTTGATCGCAAATTCAAACATATCGACCATTCGCACAGACGTACGTCACGCGAATCTCCCACGCTGGTCGCAGACGAAACGCAGTGCGGCAGATGATTTCCGCCAAGAAACCCGGCGCACCAACGTCCTAGCGCAGCCTGCGCCATCTTGCCTCTGTGCGTCCTTATAAACTCAAGGCACCTCCTCGCCTCGAATGACAGCGCATACCTTCATCTGCTCACTCTTTGACAATGTATTCCGATGGCGTCTTGTTGAGAAAACCGGGCAAGCCTTAGCTTGGCGCAGAGATAACCGTTTGCGTTGACCTCCTCGTCACAGCTGGGTCAGCCTAATCGAAGTCTGTATCGTCGATGGTGCTCATGGCTGCGGACGCAGTGGTACGACGTGGCTAAGTAGTCCGCCAGGAATTCTTCCACAGATTTAACGGAGTATGATACCAGAACCGAGATAACGGAAGGCATGTGAGCACGTCACGATTAAGGCTTATATGCGTGTTACCTCTGGAGGCAACTCGGAAGGAATAGATTGAATGTGTGTGTCTGAGAATGCCGATTCTTACGTGTTTCTGTGTTTGTAATAAACATTCGCATGTCCTTGCTCACTTCTGTAGCAAAGCGAACCCTAGCATCCAAAGTAATGAGAGAGCTGGGCCGAAGTTCTAAAATATGTACGTCTAAACAAGTGGCAGTATAATTTGGGGGGTATGGGGTGCTTGAAAACAGGAAATGGGATATGCGTGACTGGAGCACGCACTGTGCCAATCACTTCGTAATTGCTGTGGGTGGGTAGAATTCAAGGACCCAGCCCTAATCACGATACATTAACAATGGCAGGTACAAAACACCAGGTGTCCCATACCAGGGTTGCGGCCCTTCCTAGGCACAAAACGTGTAAATAACCTCTTTATTTGGCCGAAATAAAATAGAAGACGATAAAGGCCCCAAGCAGCGAAAGGTGCCTAGACAAGTGTTAGCAAGCGCTTGGTCACCTAAGAGCTTATTGGCTGAAGATTGGAAACCAATGGTTTTCCCTTGGGAAGTGTCTGGAGCTGTCTCCTTGGCCAATGAACCAGAACGTGACGAGTAGCCCATGTTGCCAATATGTAACCAATTGGGTTATTATATTAGCCAATGCGTTGCTAATATATCCACTAACGTTTTGCTGTATGTATGTGCAGTGGGCATTACAGTGTACACATGAAATGTGGCTGAAATAAAATCGTTGCTTTACGATTAATTCGAGCAACACCATACCAGCATTGGGCCGCTGTTTCTATTGCAAACTGTAAGATGCTTCAGTCAAGGAGGGCTATTCACATCACTCTCAAAAATACACCTGGCGGTCGACGATCAGGTTTCCCCGCTGCTTGCGAGAATTAGCAGGGCAGAAATATCCATAGAACGCCCAAAGCGTGACTCACAAGGCCACGTGGCACGTGATATCGTCTGCCAGGGTGACAAGAGCGCCAGTCACAGCTGCCCTCGTTAGCGCAATGGTAACGTGTCCGGCTTCTGATCCCGGCCGAGGACTGTAGCAATGTGGGATACGTAACAGATACGGCACCATTGAAGCCATCAATGCAAGCCCGTAAATAATAGAAATGAAAAATGTAGCGCGAGCTCTATGGCAGCATCAAGAACAGGTACACAAATCGAAGGTCACCATACCAGCATTGAACAGTTGTTTCACCTTACTTGGCGACATCAACAGTGCGAAGGTAGGTGACGTTCGAGGCGTGGCTATAGAAGGTACATGTTTGAATGACCTTAGAAGGTCACGCGGTCATGTGCCACGTGATCTCATCTGTCAGGGTGACTCCAGGGATGAAACCCAGGTATGTACCACCGAACTGTTGGCCAGTGACGGAACAATGTGGGAATTACACCCCGATGTCAATGGTCGACGCGTTCAGCGAACACTCAGCGGTTTCCCGATGACTGGCCATTGGCCGTTTCCTTCTTGGAACGTATCTGAGACAATTTTTACACAAAATCACTGATTTTCCATTTAAAAATATCTTGCCAGTCTCATTCGCTAGCCTATATTAAAGGACGACGATCTGAGAAGAAAAAGAAGAATTTGTTGTAGAGGAAGCGGGTGCGGTCTGCCTGCCTACTTGGCGGCATGGTGCACCCCCACAGGGTAGGACTGCGGATAATTTAGACCACCCGGGGATCTTTTGACGTGCGCCGGAAATCTCCGACACACGGTGCCAGTAACAATGTTTACCTCCTCCACATTGCATCCTAATTTACGTTCCGTAGATGTAGATTGTCGTCGTCTTAAAACAATCCTCGTCGACAAGTTTTGCAGCGAAAACATTTTCGAAGCGTTTTGTGCCTTTCAGTGACGACTTCAGGATGTCAAAGAAACGTTGCACTAAGGCGTTTTCTCCACCTGTCTTTTCCTCTCTGACCGTCCACCTTTCCCCATAGTCCATTCCGAAAGACAATGTGCAAGTTTGCGCAAGATGTCGCACCCGGCAGACCACGTGTTTTCAGTTAGTGAGCGCCACTAAAGCCATATGAAACAATGCAGGGTTTTAAAACAGTTTATGGGCTAGCGAGAATGACCGAAATTGAGACGCCTTGTACAGACTGGATAATCGCCCTTTCAATGTTCTCCACTTGTGCTACGAACGGCCAAGAGGGCAACGACACCTAGCGCTTTCGGCCTTGCTGAGGCTCCTCAAGGCACAAATGCCGTGGATAAATACTAACAATGCTGTGTCCATAAATATGACAATAAGTGGATAGGGAAAATAACCGTACCGCTGACCAGCTATGCTCTAATGGGTTTTTCCTGGATTTTCCTCCTACGATTGTCTCCTTGGGACCCAACAACAACAGACCGGAAGCTTACAGTAGGCCCAAATCCTCTTATTAGGATGCACGCAAGTACAGGACACGTTTTAAAAATGACGTAAATCATGTTTTTTCTGCACCTATCAAAAGATATATCTCAAAAGTCATACTGCAGGTAAAAACCATTTCCTAGCTGAAACGGACCATCTCGCCTTTTGGAGATTTCAAAGATATATTGTTCAAAAATGGCATGATGATGCAGTGGTGTAGGTCGAAGGATAGTCCAACATGCTATGAAAATCCATCTAGTGGTCGTTTAACACATGAGAGTCGATTTATGCACTATTCATTGCTACAAGACTGGCTTTACTTGTTTTGCAGATGCCCCAGAGATGGTAAGGCCATGAGATCTACAAGCTCTTACAAATTCATGCGTGTTAGCGGCCTGGCCTTGAATGTATTCCCTTCAAAACCCTTCTAAATGAAGTCCACTTTCGTTGTAGCTAAAAATTAATGTGAACCTAACTTTCGCAAAGGTGCACATCCAGGAAAGATCTTGTGCTGACCTTCCTTCATTTTGCTTCTCTGTGGCTTTCCGCTTCGCGAAGATCCTTTTCGAGGCATCGGGGTTGATAGCACCAGATACGTGATCATGTCTCCAGGCTAATAGAAAAGAGCGCGCAAAGGCTGACGTCTCTATTACAGACGCTTCAACTGCAATGCGATGCAATTCTCGTGTAAGAGAGCTAGTCGTGTGAGGCTCTATCTCTTAGCGTCTGCTTGTTATGTCAAAAGGTTGCCAAGCTCAGGTTTTACAATAATGGCTCCGTTCCAAATACCGCAAATTAGTCCTTTTAGCAGTAGAGCAGCTCCACTTATACTGAGTACCACAGGAAGTTAAGAAGAAAAAGTGAGGACGTTGGAGAAATTTACAGCATCTCTGAAATAATCTTTATAAATTAATAATATTTATTTTATAATAATTATAATAAATTAGCGTTTTTGTGGAAAGTCCCACAGAAAGTACGTCAACCTACCCAGCTTTCGGTACGAAGAATTTGAGGGGAAAAAAATTCACAGTCAGGATTACAATCACTGTCTTAAAAGAGCTTGATTATGTGACCGTCAAACGGGGGCTCAAATTGTGAATGAACAACTGGTTATTCACCATGGATTACGTACAGCTGGCGGCATATGCCTGGCGGTGGTACCTGAACAGCAGGCAACCCTAGCAGATGGATACGAGGATTCGTTTTCATCTGCTCCTCACGCCTTTCTATAGTTAAGCTCTACATTGTCTTGGAGCCACGTAGTAAATAATATGTACGTATCTCATCACAAGATGTGCAGTCGATGCCGTTTTGTCATTTACGACTCCAGCAACTTTTAAGGCCTTCTCGTACGAGCTCTAAATGCGAGCGAAGAACTCGAAAAGATTGTTTCTCTTCCTGGAAACCAGGATTTGTCAAGGCTAAAACGTCTCCGAAGTTAGACAAAGCCTGAAAGGGCTAGCTTGTTCAAGTCTCGTCTTCCGAGTGTGGGAACCCGGACTAAGGAAGATCTCTTTTGTATTATGCAAGGCGCAGATAAGGAGAGAGCATGGCTTTGGCAAGGAAACATGCATCAGATAAGAGAGATCTTGGTAGTTGTGGGAGGTGATGGGAGTTGATTGGAAAGCGTCTGGTAGGTAAGAGATCGCTCATTTGCATGGCTTTGTGACGATTCGCGCAAGGACAATGTTCTCGATAGCCTTCGGAGATGGCTTTATAAGATGCTTCCTTTCGCGTTATTGAACTGCGTCACTTAATGCTATAGGCTCTTGTGGTTATGGCGACGATGACACAGAAACAGGAATTGCCGCCGGTCCATTCATCTCCCGATAGTCACAGAAAGAAGCCAATGAAAGCAAGCGACGAATCGAGACCTTGGAATGATCTGCAAACAGTCTTGAGACAAGAGCTTGGAATCTCGCCCAATACCACGGAATCCTCACTATTTCGAAAGGTCATCCTGGCGATCTTGTTCAATATTAAGATCCACGAATCTCTGTCCGAACGGTTAACAAGCGGTGACATTCGCCGGCAAGCATGTGAGAAACATGAAGGCAAAGAGAGAGTATAACTGAATGGTGTGCTACTCTAACTCTAACTCTACTCTTTTTGAAGAAGAGAAGCGGACGTTTCACAAATAGTTACCATGCCCCTTCCGTCTTCCCCCTCCACAGAGTACGGGCGCCTACTAATTGTAAAAGTACAAGCACACAATCAGGTCCATAGAAGTTCCTAGTGATCGCTATTTGAAAGATAAAACAGAGCGATCGCATACCACAACATATCCCCAAGGTCACTGTGGGAAAATTTTAATCATGGCTGACGTATGCCTCAGCAAATCCTCCCGATGATTCTGTCCCCTAGCAAAACTCCACAGTGAACATTCTAAAAGATTTACAGAATAGCCCTACCTCGTAGGAAATGGCTAGGATCGGCGCGTCTTATCGGATGACCCTGCCCCATAAGAAATATGTGAACAAAATATTCTAAGGATCCCGCAAAAGGATCCTACCTGCGGTAGAACCGCGTGAGGAGTTGAATTAGGCTACCTCATTCTCTCTCCAAGTTCTGTAAAGAGTTAAGTATTTGTTGTCTGGTTACACATAAAATACTGTATAAGTCATAATTTTCGCGAGGAACTAATTTTCGCGAAATTCGCGCGCGCTCTTTTTCTCGCGAATTTAAAGTCCCGCGAAATATTCCAAGGAATAACAGAAAGGAATAATACGAGGAAGGATACCAGAAAGGAATAAGGCCGAGAACGCTGAGACATCTTATGTACTCGGTTTATTACACTCTTATATACTGCAGTTTCAGTTTTACTCCGCGAATGAAATGGGTTAAGTACTTGTCCAGAGTTGTTCTTTCGTTAGTTAAAGGTGAAAAGCCCCAAAGACGCCTCGTACGGGTCGACGCACGGTGCCATCGCGAATTCAAAGTTCCGCGAATAATTGCCTGACGCTGGCTTCTCGCAATTTCGCGAATTATTAAGCCCGCGAATTTAACCACTTATACAGTAAAGGTCACTTCAAGATGTGGACCTGCGACGAGACATCAAACATCCTTACAGAATGACCACTCTCAATGCAAGGTTCAATCCAGAAAAGGTTTCCGAGAGCACAAAGCATTTCTGCTTCACGTAGGAACATTTCATGGAAACAAGGAATGGACAGGGTGTTCCACAAACCGTGACAAAAATTTATAATAAATAGCGTAGACAACGGAGAGTTTCTTTTTCTCCCTTTTACTCCCTCTTCCTCTGTTCCCGAAAACCACCTTCTACATCATTTTCATTTATTTCCTTCAACATCAACCAATTGGTTCGGAAGACTACCTTTGTTAACTTTTCATCCCCGTTGCCTGCTGCAGGACATGTAACTGGACTACAGTAGGGACTATTTCACGACGCGCAAATGGACCCGTCATTTAATGATGACGAATGATTTTAATTGATTCATGATGGCGTCTTTTGTGTGTGTGCAAAACAGACTAAGCCCATAGAGCGCCAAACTACGGTAAAATGTGATTACGCTCACTATTTAAGAACCGATGAAAAGGAGAACAAATAGTGAAGGGTTCGACATGATTGTGTCCACGAGCTATGCTACATTGAAGGTAAAATGTTTACATTGTTAAAAGATACAGACCACCAGATAAGACTCAGCATAGCGCCAGGCTATAAAACCACTCTCAAGTAGAATAATAAGAGCCCCCTCGAATGGTACGATAGTCTCATCACCAAGCACAAATACTGGATAAAGAGGCAACGTGGGTTTATAGAAAACAGAGAAGTGACGCTGACAAGATTGCTCGAACCATGGACATGTGATGAGTATGTGGATGAATGAGACTTGATCCACGTAGTGCGCGCACTGTGCGGCGTCCTCTCGTCGCAGCAGATGAGCATGTGTAATGAAAGTGTGCCCCACCCTCAGACGATTGGAAAGAACTTGTTCCAGGCGATTTCTAAAGTGTTGTATCTGTGTTCCTATGGCGGCTTTACGGTATGAAGTTTGTTTTGGGTTTACGTGCACCAAAAGCTTGTCACTCTCTGTAGATGGGTTTTCTTAGTGCTGGCAATAGGTGACAGAAGGGAATGTGGAAGGATGGTGGGGTTTTCGATCAGATTTTTCGTTGCCACTGATCCCGATATGGCTGGGTACCCGGCATAACTTTAATTGACAATGTTTCTCTTCTATGACATTCGCTAAATGTTGTGCTTTCCTTATTAAAAGATTTTTATGCGTAGGAATGCTGCATAATGCACGTATACGAGTGTATATATATCCCACAGAAAACTTAATGCGCTTTTATATTATGTGGACCAATGCTACAATACTGACAATCATTTCACAGCTAAAGACGCAGAAGGCAGCATTTAGACAATGTTTCTCCAATGTATTTCCACATATCATTGCACACGACACTCCATTGCTGATCTTAGAGGCGTCGGTATAGATTTCCGTGTGATTGCAAAAGCTTTCCCTGAGGAGATAGAATTCTTGTTGGATTGCTGCATGTGGGATGTTCCGCTTGTCGTACTTTGTTAGAGAGAGATCATATTTCACAGGTGATATCCAGTGTGGACTACACGCTAAGGGTGGATACAAATTATTTGACCTTGACCCCTATATGCCTTTTTTCTCATTGGCCTCTTTTGTGGCACAACATAACGCCAAGCCTATTATGATTTTTCTTGCATTTCATCCACACATGGACACTGCATGAGTGCCGTCAGGATCCTTCCTCTCATTAACGCGCACACTTGTGTCCCGCTAAGAACTTCTCCAAAACCGAGAAGGCCATCGTGAACTAGTTTAAAGAGACTACTGATAGAGCAGCTTCAGACTTAGTTTCGTAGGACGAATGCTGACTACAGGTACAGCAAAAACGGTGGCAATATGACACCATTCATTGGGAAGTCGCTGAAATCAGTTTTTCTTTTTTTTTT
>JARGYV010084818.1:0-10542 GCA_029532675.1 Ornithodoros moubata
ATGTTCGCCTTTGCAAAATACACATATATTGAGGTCATTAAATAAAAATCAATGCGAAATGCTTAACAGGGGGTTTGCCAGCGTCTACAGCTAGTTAATTTTCAGTTCAGTTATGTTCTTTTCTTGCTTTTGTTTTTGTTTTTGTTCTCCAAAAGTCGTCACTATTCGGACATTTTCCATCTCTGCTGGTCCGCCTTTTGGATGCATGCTCTGCTTTCAATCACTGTTCTTATGGCGGCACCCTTTTTGGTCGAGTACGTCTAATATCTATCCGAAGATCAGCATACTTTTGAAAAGCAATTTTTCATCGTGGAACGCCACGGGAGGTATCAGATCTCCAGATTTCAACTTCAATCATTAGGAGTTCATACGGTGTGCGTTCATTCAGCATTACAGATTACGCGATTCTGGGTGAACTGTTGTTTCAAGGCTGGGAAGGAATAACGACTGCCGTCAGCGCAGCCAAGTATCCTTGACGACTTTCCAATCACTTCTATTGCGCTCGTCGGGGTTCACTGTGATCTGTCAACAATGCTCAAATGAGATAGTAATGCTACAAGACAGAATAATGATCTGGAAACGGCACACGAGGTTAATGATGGTACGGTACGGTATTATAAAGAAAAATATGGAGGCCGGCCTTCTGGAATATCCTTTAGAGCACTCCCTCAGTGCTGCTCATAACAACAAATGTACCCTTCATGGCAGGTCATACATCACTAATTCTACGAGGTCAGTTCTCTCGTTCAGTCAGTTCTTTATGTGGGCCATTAGTAGTACTTTGGAACGAGATTTTCCATTCAGCACTTTTACAGTCTATCTTGCCTTGTCTTGCCTTCACTCTTTTTAACCCCTCTCGCAAAATCGAAGCGTCGGTGCGCAGCAGAAGGTTATGACGGGTCTAGAGCAGATAGTCTTCATTGGATTAAGGCTTCTCTAGGTGCATTCTTCTCTTTGGGCCGACTGAAGAGGTCCATTACTGCGACTGAAGAGGTCCATTCAAACACGTGAGCTGCAAGAAATTCTTTGCAGCAGTCTGAGACTGTTGCCGAGTTGCTGGCCCGCTTTTTATTTTATTTTTTCACTCTTACTGTTTTTGTTTTTCTCCTTTCCTTACTTTAAAATTGTAAACACCGTGCGCTAAGGACAGGACCACTTGGAGTTAATGTTTATGCCATGCCAAACTTAAAGATAGTGCTCTTCTTGTACGCGATAGACTGCGAATCCCGTGTTTTGGGAAGAAAGAAATATGCGAACAAACACTGCTGCGTTCTTGCATCGAGTTCTCCCCTGCCAGCAGCCCAAATGTCTTCAAGAGTCCCGAGCATGCTTGTACATTCACAAAAGAGCACTTACAACATCTCTCCCTATAACTATTCTTCCTTGGCAGAAGAATTCAAGAAGGAAGCGGCGTGCACGAACATTTCGGAGAAGGCAAATCCAGAGGTTGCTTGTTTTGGTGGAACGAACCCAACCCCCCAAATTTGTGGCCATCGTTCCTTGTTGGCGTAGTTTCTTTAGTTGACAGAGTGCAGCATCGCGAACTCGGTACCTTTAGTCTTGTAACGTGGGAGTTGAGAGGAGGGACTCACCGAGTAAAGAAACATATTGAAAACAAGAGCCACATAATCTGCTCGCCATAGAGTCGCTAATTATGCACGGTGGTTTCGAGGTGCCCACAGTAGAAGCAATAGCTATCGACAACTTCTGGACGCGACTGCCACTTCAGGAAGATGATGGATCACTATTTGATAAAACATGCCAACAAGAAAGTCGTGTTTTTCTATAATCATATATGCCTGTGCTTCGTGGAAGCATAGCCGCTGCGCTATTGATATCGGCTCCTCGCCACCTGAGACCGTTTACTTTAACTTATAGCATACTTTACGTTCGTCTCCAAAGAAGATCATGAGCATAGCAAGTGTCATAAAGGAAGACACTTTATCTTTTTGTGTGTCCTCAGGTTTGGATTATTTATTTTATTCGTAGTTAGCTGGTGTTTGCTAGTGTTTGTTTCCAATATTATGACCTTTATCCGATTACATTATAAACACTACGGGACACTAGGAAACGTACGGAGCACGCTTATATCGTGTTCCTCAATAGATAATGCAATGTGTGATGAGCAATCAGTATCACGTCAGCTTCGGCTGTCGTCAGAACTTATGCAACGACCATGCATCATGGGAATACAGACTCACACTTCCAATCTTGACACAACCCACTTTTGGCACAGCCGTAAAGCGTGATCTGCCATAAGCGTACAGTTCACGTGGCAACGCAAGCTTTACAAGCACCTTCATCCTCACATGTAGTGTGGAGCGAAGGGTGGAAGTCGGACGAACTCAATGAATCCTTCGTTATGTGGGCATGTCTAGACATTCTTCCCCGTTCGTTGATTCCGCGTCCGGCTTTGCTGTACCTCAACTACCGAGGAGGAAGCTAATGCGAAGAAAAGCGAGGCCAGGAACAAGAAAGAGACTCTATGTGAGCGGAGCTTTGTGCCATTACCTCTCCTGTTCCTGGCACTCTTGTCATGTGCTCTAAGGTCAATCACTGACTGCCTCCATCCAACAGAGTGCCTTTCTTGGTCACAGGTATCGACCAGGAAGCCGGTAACCTCACTGCCACACGTACCAAAGCTAACTGGCCTCTACTCTTATTTTATTCGCTGTTTCCCTTTTTAATGGTTGTACGCGCGTAGAATGCCTCCATGGAGGAAAGCATGTACGTTTCTGGTAACTTAAACTTCACGCTTTAAGTCTATTTCGTTCTCAAACAAACATGCCCTTTTATTTCTTAGTTTTTGCGTGTGTGTAGGCTATGTACACTCTAAAACCAGTACTTGACCACATGTCACGCTAAGAGCCAATCACCGTTCGGAGTGGTATCATTTTCTTTCCTTATTGGTGGGAAACGGCCACTCGAAATCCTTTTTGAAGGACCAGATATCACGTACGGGGTCACTGGAGGAACTCAGACGTGGATTTTCTCAGATATACGATGCGGCTCTGGAGACCTAAGCGGAGCGTCTTTCCCAAAGGAAAGCCATTATATGTTCTCGCACCCGTGGCTTCAAGCATCCAGCCACATCGTTTAAGCGAACACCAAGAAGTGAGAGAGAAAAGTAATCAAGAATTTTCGTCCGGCAAGACCGGTTCCACAGTACTACCCTCACACTCTGTTCTCGTCATCAGAAAACGTTTATTCGTGAACGGCCCGTCGCGCTTCAAAGCGACCTCTGACGACTGCTGAAAGGCATTTTGACAAATGAGGAGGAAGACGGCCTCGGTTCCTCACTTTCCGTTTAATGACGCAGAAATGCTGTAAGTACTCCGGCAGACAGAGAAAGAAAGAACAGGTGGAAAGACAAAATAATTACACGGCAAGCAGTCATCTTAGAGCTTGTTATCTTTCTGTCGTTTGCCTCATATTGATTTACCTGAATCTACAGGGCGTGAGCCCTAATTCCCCTCCAGGGTCTTTATAAAATTTCTTCCGCTTAGTTTTGAAAATTAGAAAGAAAAATAACTGAAACTCTAACCCCCTCGTATTCTTTAACGGAACTTTCACAGCGTATCACCGTGGCAGCCAGCTGTTGTGTAGAATGGTATCGTTCATGATATTGACACTTAGCACAGCAGCATAGATATCACAACAAGGCGGACAGCCACCCTTTTCACCAATAAGCAAGCAAAATGCCATCACCATGAACAGCGTTTCATTATTTATGTCACGCCGCAGAGGTTTCTTTCTTTCTTTAGAATAATCGCAACGGTTAGTAACACACGTCACAGCTTGACTCTGTAAGAAGCTCCTTCAAACCCAAGGTAATTCCCAAGGTAATTAGGCTGGATATAAGAGCAATTCGTGTGGATTCCCAAATATTATGCTTTCAAATGTGGCTTTTCGAGGGGGCGACTCTGGTACAAGCACCTGCAAGAAAGAAATTTCGCTCGGATGCCCGATTTCCTGACATGGTTTGTTCCACACGTTGAGGAGCGTAAAATGTTGTTCAGTCCTTTCTTTCTTTCTTTTTCTCAACATCTGTGATGTAGCCAACGCCCATATCACATCGGCTGAGAGATACATTATCGTCCAGTCAAGCACGTTTTTGCTAAATCAGTGATATCTCGAGAGTAATCCACTTTCACCTGCCTTGCGCTGTTCACCTACCCAATTTCAGACGCATATGTAGTCATTCTGCCCTCAATTATACATCTTCCAACGCCTGACGTAGAAATTGCGGAGGAGCAACCCTGAGTCTCGCGAAATTGAGTTCCGAAAATACGGTGTTTGAAATTTCGTTGTGGGCATATTGCACGTAAGATACATGGAAAGATCAAGAACTTCTTTTTGTAGATGCGTAAGAGACGATCAAGAACACCGCGTATGGCGAAGCTACTAATTCCGCGCTTGGTTGGTATCAGCGCGTACGTTATCAAAGTAGTAAACTGAATATAACATTTGAAGCGTAAAATTCACATAAACGACTCACAATCATCTACACTGTATGTCAGAGCATCTTCGGGCAGACAATGTTACGCGATTAAATGATGTTCAACACAAACGTTCTTTATCCACACGACGGGCAAGCCTAATATCATGTAGTCGTGCTGAAGTTGACGCTTCCTCTCTAAAAATAGCAAAATATCCCAGAGATAATAATCGCTCTATAGAGGCGCAACACAATTATTCATAACGATTTCGATTTCATAGGCATATGGGCATCCCAAGTATGCTAGCACACCGCGAACGGGTAAAATTTGAAACGTTGCCATAGGGATGGCCTCGCTGAAGCTCTTTGAGCAGAGACAGGCGAAATACCAGCGTGTCTTCCAGCTAGTACTTGAGCCGAAAGTCTGCAGCAGTGGTAGGCGACAGAAAGCAGCTTGTAAGCGGCTTAACGTAAGAGTCTAGCGCCAAGATGCAGTGTATATTGGTTTGGTTTGGACATCGGCTAAGAGGTTTCTGACATTAATCTAAATTGGCGACGACTGCCACAGTACCTATGTGGCGCTGTATACATGGTAGAGGAAAAGGAAACACGACATAGGGAAATAAGACACTGCCTTCTTGCTTACGTTTATTTCTTCTTTTCTCATCCCTTATCTTCTAGGACTTATCATATTAGCCTAGCCGCCATCTTTACCGCTTATTTCATACGCATCAATGAAAGACCTGGTTAAGTGCTTACTATATCTAACTAATAATATAGTATATTTCTGCGAAAAGAGTAGACGGATGTACGTAAGTTGTAGCCCTATCGTTGCATAATATCTTTCAGCACCGCCAATATCAGCGTTGACGAAAATAAGTGACTAAATAGAGTAGCGTACCAGGTGCGATTTTTCGTTCCTTTCCTTAATTTCGTCCTCTATTACGTGTTCATCCATTCATCCATTCAACGCGTTAGCACTCGTCACGTGGAAGGTTGCCGGAGGGAAGTCAGAAGTGCCTGGATTTACTCTCGCGTGGAGTCCTGTAAAGCGTGCTTTCGCTGCACAATAACCGTGTAAGCAGGGAAAGCCATCCCTTCATTCGTCACGTTTTATTTGACACAGACACGGTGCACGCCCTTTCAACTTGAGGAAAAGGCTGAGTATATTAAGTTTGTGAGAGTTTAACTGGGCATAAGTCGGGTTGTTATTTCTCACACACAACGAGAAAAAAAAAATGAAGAGGCGTGGGGTAAATGAGGATACATGGGCCTTAGGAGATCCGTTTATAACATCTTGATGAGGTTCATGGTGCTGAGGAACGAAGGCAACGCGGTGCTCGTCCCTCAGCATGGGCGGCGGCACCCAGCAAGGTGGGCAGTGAAAAGTAAGGGAACCGTAAAGCTACTAGTCGATACTGGAAAGCGATGGGGGAGGTTTTGACAGCGCGGTAGAAGGGGTTCGACAAGTTGGACAAGGTGATATATCGAGCGGACGCATGTAGGTATGTGGTAATGATTCTTCTTGATGCGACAGGTGAAATCAGGTGGTGTACGTCATGTCTGGGTCAATTGAAAGGAGGAAATCGTTAGTTCTGCTAGCGTATTGTAGAATCAGTTTGGTACAGAGAGTGCGAAAGGTTGACTACATAGAGGAGAAGGCAGAAGAAGAAGGTTCAGCCTATATCCTTGTGCAAGGATTGTTTCCAATCTTGAAGCATGTTACATCTATTCTTTTTGGTTGAGGCCAGGCGAAATATGTCAGATGAGGAGGAGATCTCGCTATTAAACTGCTTGTCGTACGGATAACTCTCCGACACTTGTCCCATATTTCGAAGGAAGCGAGAATATCTCATCAAAAGATGACACACACAAAGAAGGCAACGGAACGACCTGGTGCTAATTACGTACCACGGCAGCGCGCAGACGACGTTAAGTACGAAACGTTTCGCCTGCAGCATCAAAATCTTTCGTCTCCTCACACAAACTACAGCTGCTAAGGAAAAAGCTGGAGAAGAAAAGAAACGAAGCTGAGGAGGGTAGATGTGGATATGTTCAATATTGAAAACGAAAACGCTGACGCCGGATGTTTTGAAGGGTGCAGGAAAACAAGAAGGGAAACACGATCTGTATCCAGAAGCTGAAGTATAGCGTAGCATAGTGTGCTATGTGCTGCGTGAAAAAATAAATAAAAATAAATAAATAAATTATGGAGGAACTACTGGCACGAGTGGAGGCGAAAAACACAAGGCACACAGTATTACTGAATGATAGGCGGATGCTGGCGCCAGAGCGCAAGAAACTTATATCTTCGTTTTGGATCATAGCGTTCTCGGCACAACGATGCACTCCTCACCTCGTTTCTATGGCGCATTCATTTTTTCCATGTCACTTACTTCGTCACGTATCGATCGCGGGAGGTTGAGTAGTTGGCAGTGGTGGTTCTTCTCCTCTAGCACGCGAGTTCTCTAAGTAAACATTTCAAGCACAAACAAAGGAGGAAGAACTAATGGGGGGAATAACCCAGAGAGATTGAAGAAAGCTCTTAGCTTGAGCTCTAACAGTGTGATTGGTACGCATATTATAGGACGATCAGAAAAACGCAGTCCAGTGCTCGTATAGTTTCGCAGCTTTAGACTGTAAATGGGGAGAGAAAGAGAAATTAGAGAGAAAGAAAAATGAAGTTTATCAAAGAAGGTTATCAAGGCATCCTCCGAAAATCAAGTATTCAGCACTTCATTTCGAGAATAATATCTCGACGAAAGTGACTAGATATAGCCCAAATAGTTATCACATTTCTCCAGTAACCCGTCTATGATTCGGGCTGGCAGCGAGAACCACGGTTTTTGGCGACAGTGTTTTTAAAATTTCCCCTGCGTGCATGGCATTCGTGAGTGCATTCTGCAAATCAGCCTGTTACGA
Organism: Ornithodoros moubata; assembly: GCA_029532675.1. NCBI lineage: Eukaryota > Metazoa > Arthropoda > Arachnida > Ixodida > Argasidae > Ornithodoros > Ornithodoros moubata. The sequence goes on from JARGYV010084818.1 coordinate 7,361, forward strand.
GCGCTTCTTTCAAAGCAACAAATATGTTCTGCGTCGTCGACAAATAAAGTGCTCTTAGATTCCCTATACAGAGTATTATTAATTAGATACAGTAAACAATGATTAATTTCAGTGAGAATAGGTTTTAATGTGACAAGACGCTCATGTACCCACAAAGCGAAGAAAAAAAAATTGAAGCGTTTATTCATCTCGTATCACCATATTAACTATCAATACCGCCGGAAAGTGGATGGTAAGAAATTTCGTCGTGAGAGGAACCAAACGGGCGAAAGAAAACAAACTGAGAGAAGCCCATCGGCGAGTTAATGCAATTCTGGAAGCCCAGAGGGCGCTCAAAATTGTTGCACCGAGCTTCTATCGAAAACGTTATTTTTAAGGAAAGCCAGTAAAATATCCGCCCCCACACGCGATGTACACCGGAAGGAATCAATTCTCAGCCTTCCCGCCGCGTAATGAAGTAGATAGTTGCTCCGAGATGCGCCTCGTTTAAATTTTCATCGCGTTGGCGACGGCCGCCACAGAAAATGCACATCAAAGCAATCATGCTACGTAATGCGCCCTCTGCGTGATACGACAAAAAAGGAAAATAGTGGAGAGCAGATAAGTTTACGAGAGCAAGAATAAAAATGGATACAGAGACCATGAGTGCATTCTTACTTTTAAGCAGAATAGATACTCGTGTACTGGTGCGACAAGGCGCTGTATAGTGCTCCTCAGTTTAATGCTGCTGCATCTCCGGCGGTTAAGGGCTTGCACTTTGTAGTGGGCGCCGTCACTTCTCGTACTTAGGATAAGAGCATTCTCTGCACTAAATTACGCGCCATTTCTAGTACAGAGCAGCCGACATTAGTTGTGGTGGAGGAAAGGCAAATGCCGACGTCGTCCATTATCAAATCCTCCATGCATGGTTTAAACTAATAAAGTAAAGCCTTGCAGTGTTCGGACAAAAATGCTTCGGTGGCTACGAAAACTGACGAGACAAGTCAACTTCGTACGGGACAGCTTAGCTTTGTATAGCGAATACAGAATTGCGGGATGATAGACAGTACCGTGTGCCCTCTTAACGTTGAAAAACACCCCAACTGAGATGTTTCTCCTATCTCGTGCTTCCCTAAAGGTAACCGAGTCTAGAAAGGAGTCCACGGCACTGCGGTGGCGTGGAAACCCAGCTTGTTCTTGAGGGAAGAATCAACGACTGTCGAAGCACCACTGAATCCTCCGCAGTACCATATCAGTTCGTCGTAAACAGCCCAACAGAGGTTTAAGGCACGAAGAATACGCAACGAATAGGGACTTTGCTCCTATGCTGAATACGGTAAAGAAAGTGCGCCTGAATCTTGCATTACGTCTACCATTTACGCCTGGCAGTCCGTTGCGAAACAGTTACGTAAAAATGGCCCCGGGGAGTCGTGGTGCTTATGTTGCTAAGCTTGAACGTTTTACTTTTTTCTTTCAGAATACTCCGCCATAATTCTTCCTTCCACTTCGGTAAGTCTCAAGAACTGCAGAAGGCTTTAGAACGTACGTTACCACTAGTGCTAGCTGTATGAGTTCAGAAATCTCAGGCACTCATAAAATAGTGCGTGCTGAACCATTCCATTTCCCAAGCAGCATTCTTGCTGCTCACGCGCCGGGAATCCGATGAACGAAATGCGAGAGAAGAAATCGCAACTGCAAACGATTCACAAGGCCTAGACGCTGAACCGCTGAAAAATAATAATAACATAAAAAAAAAGTCGACGAACTCAGCCCTCATCCACTTTTCTTCCTTGTTCTCTTGTTACACCTGATTGCTAGCGTCAATCAGGTTCGTCGCTGTAAAGCTGTCATTTTCTAAAGCGGAAATCCTTTCAAGCTTTCTAAAGCGGAATTTTCTTTTATGTTCATGACGGCTGTGGGTGATATCTCCAGTTACATAGCTCTGTCACGACTTCTTTAGCGCTTACACTGTATTTAGTTAATGAGTACCCGAAATTTAATACCTAAGCTTTGTTGTTTGTTGTAATCATCTAGGCATAATTACTTATTTGTTTACAGAAATTTTAAAATATATTGCGATAGTGCTACGCGCACGCCATCTGCGTAGGTGAGACGCACAGCCTGTCGGACATTGTTTTGAGAGCAGAGTGTAACTAGTTAACGACGAATTAGTTTAAATTCACTCATTAACCTTTTAATTAGCGAAGCAACACAAAATATTCAATAGGTGGACTTCCAGGCGCTGGTTGGCTATCCCAGGTTTCACAAACTAGGTAGCGAGCATACGCTTGGAGATATCGATCACCAAACTTTGCTGTCGATACCGAAACCAATACTGCGGACACACGAGGGCGATGTGAAAAGCCTGCCGAAAGAGCAGCCCCCCCCCCCCCCACCCCCATACGTCGAAGGAGCACGTGGTTATGATGAAATTCGCGTTAAAATCGCGTGTGACCCCAGATGGCACGGTCACTATCCTCGGCTATCTCCGCAATGGGGAATGGCTTCAGTTATCACCAGGTGACTTATCGCAAGTAGACAGGTGAAGGAAGAAGAAGAAGACGAAGTAGCACAATGCGCTAAAAGCCAGGTGTAATAGGGGTGGTCGTCAGGCTTCTTACTCGGTTGCGGCTGCTTGCCTGCACTCTAAAAACAGAACTTCACCGCATAACACGGCGATGACCAATCGTCGTTCTGAATGATAGCTTTCAGCGACGCCACTTGCTGAAAACGGTGGGCGTACGCCNGTGACACTTTTGTAGTGCATAAGTGTCACAAAAAAGGCGTACGCCCACCGTTTCCAGCAAATAGGGTCAGTAAAAGCTATCATTCGGAATAGCTATTGTTCATCACCGTGTTATGCGGTGAAGTTATGTTTTTAGAGTGTGATGTGCAACGCAACATTGGCATTGGCTTAACTGCGAATAAACAACGTGGTACAGCACCGATAATTTATCAATTTCCGTAGGACACCAAAGCAAAGTTGAACATGGTAGATAACCTGATACTTGAAAGCATTAGAGAGCTGAAACCTCTTTCTTTTTCCCCATTCTTTTTCATAAAGATAGAACACGCGCGCACACACACACACACATATCCATGCCAATCGTATATAGTGTTCAGGCACCTGGCATTGAAATGGGCTAGCTCTAATGGAAAGGCAAGCTTCTACTTTTCATGCATCCCAACAACCGGGCGCTATA
>JARGYV010084821.1:0-23303 GCA_029532675.1 Ornithodoros moubata
CACCGCCACTGGACGTGACGTCACGGCTGATGGAGCCCTCCTATTGGTCAACTGCAAACTTCGCGCTAGAAAAGTTGACGGGTCGCCAACTGGAGTAATCGCTATATTGTGGCGCTGCAAAGCGGTGAGAGGAGGAAAACATAGCGCTATTTTCTAGCGCTTTGTAGCATAGCGCTATAAGTCGGAACAGGCCTTTAGACGTGAAGAGCTTATGGCGAAGCGAAAGCGCTCACGTTTTGCGCTATCATGCTAGGCTCTCTCATCTCTGAATGAGGCACCGGCCTGAGATCCAAATAACAGGCTAGAACAACTTGCGCAAGAAATGGTTCTACCAGAGTATTGAGGTTACAGGTATACTATAGCCATGAGCCTTAACACGCAGCAAACGTTATTAGAGTCTGTGCACTCTTGCAAAGGGTAACGATACACGTTCGATGACCATGAACCATATAAGCGCCAGGAAAGGGTTTACTGTAGATATCTCGAGTCGCATTTACGGCTTAACGAGCGCCGCCGGAAAGTATGTTCTATATACAAAATTACGTCGTGCAATGTGGGTAGCCGGGTATTGGTTCGACGCTTAAGGATCGTTGGACGCAAGGACCACTGTCGACGGGGCTAGTAGTATAGGGGACGAATAATTTCATCTGCCTCGAAACAAAATCACCACGAGACGAGCTCTTGCAGACAGCGTGGATGTCATCGAAATGCATAGGTACGCTGAGGCGCAGATGCGTGAAAACGTCGATAGACTTCAACGGATTCGTTTCTTATCCTATAAAAGCATGAACGAGAAAAATCAACGTGTGAGTCCAACCTTAGCAAGAGCAACGGCACGTCTGAGTCTCTTTCACCTGCGTACGGCGACCCCCTATGAGAGCGACAGTACACTCGTTGGTGCTCTTGAGCATGAACTTGACTGCCCGACCTTCATTGCCCTTGTGTATGCGTGGGCGAGCAAGATGAATTATGGAAGCAGCGGACGTGACCTTCTATAAGCATTAGGAGCAAGACAATGGCGTCGCCTCTTTGCAAACTCTCAGGATTAACGGATGGATGCTCCGATTACATGGGTCGTCGATAGCGGTACGCGGAAGCGGCCGGAGAAACAAAAGACTCGAGAGAAGCGACGGTGGAGAGGCAGCCATCGCTTTCCGGGATCATCCCACAGGAGGGGAAGTTGAACAGCGGTGTCGCTCAGTACGGTAATGCGCGGCCTTGCGTGATTGGTAAAGTTCAGTTTGAGCTTGTGCCAAAGATGAGACGGCCAGTTTTGGGGGCCTGTCGCACGAGTGGTCATTAACTCATGAGGCTGAATGCACGCTGACGAAGACCGTGAATGTCCTTTCATGTTTTGCACACTGGTCCTAATAGGAACGTTGTGAAACGAGCAGTATACGCGATGCGGGACCTTGACATAGTAACAAGGACCCATGGTGTCGTCATGTCGAACAGATACCTGGTCACTCCAGATGAACATTGCACCATTTGAAACGAAGTCAGCGAAAGTCAAGGCACCGCTGGAAAACTACAGATATCGAAAGGAAGAAGGCAAGAGGGGAGAGCACATACATATTAAGCGGATTTCCGTGCGGTGCAGGAAAGCGATCCGCGTGTCAACCTGGGCGTCACCCCGCAGTCCCTGAACGTGCACGTTCACCGACCCGACTGGAGGCCAAGTACAGTTGTCGCCCACGTAATTGGTCTTGTATCGATTCGGCCAAGCCTTCGTCGTATCATCCCCGCGAGCAGCTGGGCAGGTCCATCGTTCGTGGAGCCTGACGAATTTGCGGCGGTGCGATGTCTCGAGCGGCGAGTGCGTCCCTCGTGTGATGGGCGTTTGTGTCGTCGGCTATTTCGGTGAAAGCTAAATAACGATCGTGAATGTTTAGAAGGTCCACAGGGAGCGATCGTGCGTGGGCGTGTCACCCCGGAATGTAATCAACTCTCTTGTCAACTGCAAAACGATCTGCTTTGAGTGGAACGTGGTGACCAGTGTTGGCTTGCTTTCTTTGTTTCTACGCTCTTGAAGCGTATGCCGTTGGCCTCCCGTAACAGGACAACTAATGTAAAGTGCTGAAGTGTGTTAGCCGGTCACGTAAGAAAATAGATGGCGTGAAGTCTTTCTATTTTAGGATTATCGATAAAGCGGCCACAACAATAACATTTCGCTTATCAGTTGAGGAGGAATTTCCGCTCGAAGTGCAGAAAGTTGCCGCGCTGCTCAGCTATCTAAGGTGGTAGTGGTGGTAATATTTATCTTTGTGATAGGGCTGCTAGAGCTGTATTGGAATCAAAAACTCTGATGACATAGGAACGTACTGTTGTAGTAGGTCTATATATCCCGATTAGTTATACGTATACGTAAATTGGATTAACAAGGCTGTTTCTGACGATAGAAAGTTGAGAGCTCTGCATAACCATAACAAATAAGCGAGCGATGCATACATGCATATATAAAATAATTAAGCTAATAAAGTACATAACGCATGGCAATAAATATTATATACATAGAGTAAAAGGAATATGTAATATAAGCAGAAATAATAAAATTATAAGAAAACGTCGACCGCAGCACATAACACGTTCTGCTACTCCTACAATAATGCAATAATGCACAGTATGTCCCATTGCAAAGGCAAGAGCGACACGTTAGGGAACGCGTCACACGAGGCGGTGAGAAGAATCATTATTATCCCGTGTCGTCCATTTAGCTGAAGAGTGAGCGCTGCGGGCGACGCTCGAATGAGGTGCACTTGGGATACGTGTATTGTTCCCTTGTTGTTCCCTTTTTTTAATTTGCGTTGCAGTAACGCTGAGCGATGTGACTTCAGAGACCTCATTAGCTGCCGGCTCGGTGTTGGAATTATTTACGTGCACCGTAAACAACACAACCTTAAGGACGCTCAAATACTTGCTTTCTGCGTGGCACGCGTCCTTTTGAAGGCTGAACATACTTTGTCAAAACGATAAGTGTCAATAGGGATAATGTAGCTTTCAACAAGCGCCGCAGTGTCAAAAATGATGAAACCTCAACCTTAGTTCGGCTCAGTTCGCCTGTATCAGTCTTCGGTATATATAGGCATAAATGTCGGAATGCCTAGAGTTTGTTGTTGTTGTCATAAAAATAATTTGGAGATGGTAGTCCCCCAACATATAGTCGGCCCTGGACATCCCATTAGGGGCGTTCTTAATTTTATCGCGGCGAGTCTTGTTTCTGCTTACTGTAGCCTGTTTCACAAAAGGCGGTGTGTTCTGGCACTGCGTTTTCTGGTGTTCAACTGATAACTGCTGATCGACGCTGATGTTCTCGCTTAGATTGTTCTCGCTCTTCAACTGAAAAAGTTTATATCGCCTGCGGCTAATGGAAAAATAAAAAAGGAAAATAGTGACTGTCTATCAATAAGCTAGGAAAGGGACAAAGCGGTTTGATCGATTTGGGATTGCGGAGAACGCTGTGTACACGAAAGCCGAATTCCTGGACTTTTTTATAGTGCCGTTTTCGCACGGTCCCCCCGATTGCTTATGCTAAGCCGTCGAGGGTTTGAGTGAGCAGTCGATTGCTCCGGATTCGAGGCTGTCTTCTATTCAGACTTCACCGTACTATTTAAGCTCAAAATTTCCGTCTCGCCAAGTGTTGTTTTTGAAGCGATAAAATCGTTGCAACCCAAAGAGCTGCCAGGGGGTAAGGGTATAGCTTCATTTGAAATCGAACAAGATGCGGAGCTGGTATTTTTTAATCCGCGCGAAAAAATATATATGCGTTCTCAAATGCGTGTGAAATAACAAAAAATGAGCCCGAAACGAAGCTCGTGCAGTGAGAGCTTTCCGAGATGGAGAAGAAGAAAGGAAAGAGCGTGTTTGCTTCTGTGTCAACCTTGAGGAGGGCCTCTGTAGCTGTTTCTTTTCGCTCTAGAAACTCAAATATTTATTTTTTCACGTGGGAAAGCGTATGCGGTTTGCGCCATGCAATTTGCGCAAAACTATCGCTTACAATTATTTTTCAACTTAGCACGTGCGCGATAAAATGCCAAAGCTTCAGACAGTCGGTAGTTTCGTATAAAATCGAACAATGCGCGGACTCGTATTTTTTTTTCTTCTTTTAATACGTAAAGGTGTTGGGTCATATCAAATAACCAAGAATGAGCCGCGTGAACAACATTACCCTGGAACCATTTGCCTGAGAGCAATGAGATTAGTGCCGTTAGATGGCTCGGTAGAGAAGCTTTCGCATGATATAGTAATATTTGGAATGGAACATATACTTCATTTCTTCCTAGGCGTTATGCTATGCAGGGCATGCGCGATTTCCACATATGTGACCCTCAAAATCTCAGAATGCCTTTTTTTTTACTAACTTCCTGTTGAGACGTGCCTTAATGTCTCTTCGTTGACAGAGAGATATTTTTTCCTTATTTCCCGTGAAACGTGCGGGGATATTTTTTCCCTCGTCGTGGTTTCTGTGCCACGATTTATCCGGCGTCCCCCACGGCGACGGAGCACCAGCGAATCTCGTTCAATATTAATATTTGATAATTGCTGGGACGACCTGGGATGAGCTTTCGCCCATATACTTTCCCACGCGTACAAAAATATTTGAGTTTCTAGAGCGAAAAGAAACAGCTACAGATCCAAGCGGCGCAATGTACTGAAAGTCGCTTGCAATAGAGGTGGTCGTCAGGTGTCTTATCTTTTTGTCGCTGTCTTTCTGTAGTGCCGCGAACTTCAAAAGCAACTTGATACATCCGTCCACCCCTATTGCACCCGAGTTTCAGTACATTGTGCCGCTTGGGGAGGGCCTAAAGTTGGCTCCGAAGAAAACACGAGAAAGAGCCATTTTCCTTCCTTTGTTATCTTTAGTCATTTTCCTTCCTTTCTTCGTATCGTGCTCATTTTGCGTTATTTGAGATGCCCGAACGCATTACGTACGTTTCTTCTCAAGAACGGATTAAAAGAGACGAGTTCCGCACCTCGTTCGATTTTAAATGAAACTGCCAAGCAGCAAGGCGAGCACAGAACTCTGCCGTGGCATGAGATTCCGATTTTAGCTTCCTTGGAGAACATGCGTCACAGTGACTGTGAACCAAATCACAGCATTCGGAGTCTCGGAAGTTTCTTTTAGCTTTGAAGAGAGTACGTTCTCAGACACAGATTGTCTGACGCCTAGAAGATGCTCGATCTTACGAGGTTCCACCGCTTTCTATACATAGATGAAAGAACTAACGAAGCACAAAATCCAGCAACGTTTCGAGCGTCGGGAGATAGGCAACAGTGAGATTGTTTCCGACGTTGCCAGGTTTGCGCTGGTACATAGGAATGTCATTTGTGATGAACCAGACGGGGGAAGTATATATAGCGTGTGGCATGAAGTATACACGAAAGCAAGTCTTTCCTCGCAAGAAATAGAACTAAATAATTATGTTTTGTTGCACGGAGGAGGAATTTCATATATTGTTGTTGGGAGAATGGGATTGCGCATTGCTAAAGGTCGGCAGTAACGTGGTGAAAGGCTGTACATGCCTTTGTTGGAATTACATTCATTTCCAGTTGTTGAGGTGACTATGTGCAAGAAATACAGCAACTGAAGCGTCGCGAAACGGTACCATTACGACATGAGGGCCTCTTTATGTGGTCGTATTTTCTTCCCTTGACCGCGCCACCTGCTGACATTGTGCGTTAGAGTTCCACGTCAAAAGAACTCCCCGTGAACGTTGATTAGCAGATCGACCCGCGATATTTTTATTCCTCCGGACTTCGTTATCATTATCTTCTTGTGGTGCGTAGAACAGTTGAACATAAAGCTGCCCTCGGTAGCGCAGTGATAATATGCCAGGCTTCTGTGCTGAAGTTTGCGGGTTCGATCTCTGCCAAGGATGGTAGCAATGTGGGGGTGGTAATCATTGTTACTGGCACCGTGCGTCGGAGATATCCGGCGCACGTCAAAAGGTTCCCCGGTGGTCCAAATTATCCGCAGTCCTACGCCGCGGCATATGCAACATGACGCCACATGAGCAGACAGACCGCACGTGTAACACATGTGGCACCATTATTATTAGTCAAACATAATAACAGTTCTATGATGACTAGGTTAAAAGAAGATTTTCTTCCTTTGGTTGATCGTCATGTTCTTTTGCCAACCCCCTTGTGTGAAAATAATAATAATGGCTCAGAACTGCCCCGTGCGTCGTGGAGACTCACTTCGTAAGTGGTTCAAACTGACACTTACTGCGATAGTGTCAGCAAGTGGAAATGGCAGCTGGTCAGTGGTAAAACCCGCCTAACTACATTTTGTTTGTTTCGTGTCACTGATACAAGGAAACTTTATAGGAAAAAAAAATTAGAATAAAGTACCCGAAAAATGCCTAACACTATTTTTGATTATTATTATTTTTTATTATGTTCTGTCATTATTATTTTATTTTATTTTATTTTTGTGGTTAGCAACTGTCTCCTGCATCCTGCACCGGTTCCTTGCTGTATTCGGACTACATTTCTGAAACACGGGATTACATACGAAAGGTAGACCAAAACAGAACTCGGGGAGGGGATAATTTTAGTCTTCCTGTTTTTCCCTAAAAGAAGAAAAAGAGAGGTAATATGAAGCATCCTAGTTGATGACGAAGGCCATTGTTTTGAACACGTCAGCCGTTGTTACGAATCACTCATTTCAGGAGCTTCGTTCAATCAATGACTGATATGTCTCAGCCCCAGTTGAATGTATCATATTGTCCAAAGCCTTGTTCAAAAATGCAATGAAAGGAGCGAGTGATATATACGCTGACACACGTGGTAACATAGTGCACCGCTAGTGCAGACACACGGTATGAGTGAACACGTCCCCAAAAGGCACATATTTCCCAGAGACGAGGTACATGAACTCACCGTATGGATGGTGCCAGCACGACCTATGCTGGTATCACAGAGAGCAACAATGTAGCAGTAGCAGCGACGTGCTCTCGTTGACGCCAATATCTGTTGAAGAAGCAAAGCGTTGCCAAGTCTAGCAAGTCTCCTAGGAGCACTGTACAACGGAGCGTACTGGCTGTAGTATTTGTTTCTAATGTGTAGCAACGTCTGCTATCACGAAATGCGTGCTTTGTTCCCTTACCATGGCTCTTTTTGATTCCATAGAGCCTTGTTTCTGATAGCGCTATCCCATTGTTCCGTCCACAATAATGTGGTCATGTCGTACTCGAAAACATACACCCTTGATACAGAAAGTTGCCCGGAAAAAGAGATTGCGGACAGACGCAAACGACGACTACTTCCTGTTTGCCGAGGCGAGGCTGTAAAAGGTCTGGTCCATCAGAAACGGGAAGTGCTCTGGGTTTGGAGCGATCGCGTGCTCCTAGCCTAAGGGAAAGATCTTACCCGGCTAAAGAGCGTCACTGCGTCGCATCGGCACGGTGGACGATCGATACTGAGATATAGGTGCAATCAGTACACCTTATTGAAGCTTCTCTGAAAAAAGAAAATGGTCAAAAAAGATCCCGCCCTTCTCCAGGGATGCTTTTATACAAGATTCTGTCAACAGTTTCTCTACGTCAGGGATGAAGTTTCCGATGTCAGCAAGCTTTTTCAGTGGCCTTGCACGGACATTACGGACCGGTGTTCGACATCCCCTTTTATTGCACAAGGCTACACTGACAGCAACTCGTGCCAGCTCGAGCACTCAGGGAGATAGCCAGTGCAGTGGCTTATCTCAACTGAATGACCACAGCTCCGATAAGGCTCCGATAATCTTCACGGACACGGAACTATACATGTGTATGGAAATCTCCGAAGTAGGTGCCTGTGTGCTCATGGCAGCCGTTGACTGAAACCCTCTCGCGTCTTATCCTGGAGGTGAAGCGTTTCAGATGCCGGCACGCTTTAGGCGCCTTGCTTATTCTGAGTGATGATCTGCTGTCAGTGCGAAAGGGCTCCGTCAAGTGCTACTCAATGGCTCCGTCAAGTGCTATTCAATGGCTACGGGAATAAGCGAAGCGTCCAAGCGGAAAGTGACAGCCGAGTCGTTTCGACAACTTGTGTTCTTGTGAATAGCGTCATCGTGGCCTGGCTTGTGTGAAGCTCCATACTTTCGACTTCATATTTTCGCCTTGTGTGTGAGGTCTTTTCTTTTTAATCTTGCTTGAGGTGTGCAAGGTAGGGGCTTCTTCAGTGTAGCTGTAGAATGGAAAGGCCCAAGAAGTTCACGCGTGGCTTGAGGAAGGCTTGCAGTCTGTTGCGTGCGTCAACTTTTCCTATGGAACGGGATAATACGATCTTGCGTGGATCTGAACGCCTTTCGAAGCAAGGATGGAGGAGGTCGATGTTTGCGAAGTCGGAATGTCACTCTGCGAATATGGGGTCGCTGGATGTAAGTCACTTTGCAAGTGCGCGTCTGTGTGTGCGAAGTGTTATTTTTGCTCTTTAGTTTGAGATTGGTTGTACTTCCTTGTACAATGTGCAAATTATTCAGCGAAATCGCGAGCAGTTTGACAAATGACACAAGCTGCCGTTAAACTGTCGTCTGCATGGTGTTCCAGTAGCCACGTTCCTAAAACTTTCACTACTTCGGAAGGTCTGTTGTTCATTTTGTCCGGGCCTCTCCTTAACTACGACATTTATTATATGTACTATTCGATCGAATATGCCGGCGCCATTCATTGCGTGAAGATTGTAGAACAAAATTAGTGTGGATATATTGTAACAGGGCTTGTACGGAGATCGATGTCCCGCACCTCCACCAAGTGTGACAGGGACGAGTGGCATTACTGCCTGGCTGCATTAGCGCTGGCTCCGAATTATAGAAAAAATTTTTTTTTTTTCGAGGCCTGTAACCCAATCATCCTTGCATGAAATCGTGTCGAGGTCTCGGGTATGTTGCTCGCGTTTGATACGCGGACAGCAAGGCTGAAAATTGTGCTTCGCAAAATCCTTGTGCCTTTTTATACTATAATAATGACAAGCGCACCTGCAACGGTGTTGACTGGGGGCGTTTGCAGCTCATGTGAGGTTTTGTCCCTGCATTGAAAACGCAGCTGTAGGGGCTTTTGGACTGGGCGATGACGCACGCGGACGAGGTTACGGCCAAGGGTTTTCCATCGTATACGACATTCACAACAAGTATCCATATTGAATTCAGGTTCAAATCACGAAGAAATGAACATTGTCTCTGATGACGTAGCATGTTGATCGTCGCTATTGTCTTATCGTGATCTTCTGGTCGAAAATACGAGGCTCTGTTTTCGTAGTTTCGTAATATGAAGTAGGCTGCAATGCGTCGCCATAGTGGAGGGCTAATTTTAGAATGCAAATGAGACACGCGTTGAAATACCTCAAATCTGAAGCGAAACATAAAAGAAGAAAGTAATGCAAATAAATACTTAAAGAAATAGAGACGGTCCTGTCACCTACACGTCTTATCTCACAGCCCTCCGCAAAAATTTTGTGTGCGTCATTCTGTACGTGTGTATTAAAATGACAAAAAAAAAAAAAAAAAATGTTGGGGCTCGCAGGCAGTGCGGGTTGGAAGAAAGAGGAAGCACATTTTTTCAATGTGAGTTCGCTCCACTGGAATGCTAGAGAATTTCTCGATGTAAAACCATGGACTACCCTAGGACGTTTGGAGCCTACATAAAATAACACCGTTGCCAATAATAACGGGGAAACTGGCTACGTTTGGGTGAAACAGGCTGGAAAAGCTGCACGTATAACACCCTGTTTTCGCAGAGAGCAGTAAAAAATAATCAGAAATTGTGAGACACATTAAAAGGTATTTGCTTGCACGAAATGCGGCCGGAGTATATATCGAGCTGCCAGAAAATCGAATGACCCGAAACCGTTCAATACCTCGTTACGTTTTCTACAACCTTTTCCTTGTGCCGGAAGACGAGCCTTCCTCACACACAGTCATTAAATCTAAAACCGCCTTTCGTTAATACTTGATCTGGCTGTCATCTACGAGTTGCTCTGGAGCGGAGGTATTTTACCTATACGGGTTATACACTTCCAGAAAATGTTCGGGAGTGGTTCTCTGCGGTGATAGAGGCTGAAACCTGCGTAGTCTGTTTGTTTATTTGTGAATTTGATTAACTGCAAATGCCCTTACGGGCATTACATGGAGGTGCGGGGGAAAGGTTGGCATACGACCATAGCGAAATACACAATTATTATAATACGGAGTACAGAAAAAGTCAAAACAACTCGCTCTGAGCATCGAATGCATGAAATACTACTTAGGATATAACGCTACTAAAACGAACGACACATATGGTAACAGTTTATGTGAACCTCAGGGGATCAGTGATATTTACAATCGTTCCCGGGAAGTTATTCCAAACGGAAATTGTTGCGGGAACGAAGGATTTAGAAGAAGAATTGGTGTTTCATGCGTATGGTTGGCATTTCAGAATGTGATCACGTTGGGGGAAAAAATAATGATGCGACGTCAGGTATTCAAGACATCTGTATTGAAGGATTAGCGTAGTATATTTAGGGAGTGACTTTTTCGGGTTAAATACCTTTCTTAGATTTGGGGGGGAAAAATCGGGCGCTATTTTTAAAACTGAAATTCGGGGAGAAATCGGGCGATAATTGCGCCTTCGGGTGCTATCGGGTGCTTTTGCTTCTCCTCTTGTCTATTAGGCGCTATGCAACTGCACCCGATATACTTATTACACCTGACGATGCCTTTGTCACTTTCAATGTTACACAGAGATGAAGTGTGCGTCATACCATTTATTAGCCCACAGCTGCATAAACAAGCAGTATTCACAATAGTGACATGTAATGGAAATGTTTAGAGTAATGGCATTTAAGTACATAACAATGTACATGAGTGATATCTAGAATGCTTACAAGGTATTATTTACAAGTACTATTTTCAGTATTCACCACATGTGTCTATGACCCATTCTTGTTCACAACTAGTATCATTTGCATCTTGAGGAGTTCCGATGACATATGGGAGCGCTCTGGACGCTGCACATATCGCTACTTCGTGAACTCCCTTTCAGCGTCGCAGCTGCCATTTGGTACGCACAGAATAGTTAGGGCAGCCTCTGACAAGTGCGGGTAGCGTTGTCTCCCATCTTCCCAGCAGTTAGTCAGCAGCAAATCGGGGTTCTGAGGTGCATCTTTCATGAAATACTGTGAAATACTGCACCATCTTCAGTGGAAACATCACTTTTCCGGGTAGAAATTCGGGGAGAAATCGGGTTTAACCCGAATTGGTCGGTGGTCAGTTCGGGGGGGAATATCCGGGCCGAATCCGGTTTAACCCGAAAAAGTCACTCCCTAAATTCTATTGGAAAGCCATGGCCTGTTAGTTAACCGACGGTGGTTTAGGTCAGGCAAGCTCAGTGCTAACTTTATGCTTGAGAAGCGTGAATACTCTGAAATGACAAAATGAGAAGCGCTATTTTGGGGAGGCCTCTACTGCTTACGAGATAATTTTGCGATGGATCCAAGATGACCGAAGCCATATTCGGATATCTGCTAGATTGTTTATGTAATCAGTACGGCATCACGTTTCTCGAAAACAGTACGGTGGCTATGGTTATGACGAATTATACGAAGATGCATAGTCTCTTCTTACACAAGTGTGCAGCCGTGGTAAACGTAATTTTTGTCGTTTCACCTTCCTAGGCTAATACATAATACGTCACTCATAGGAATGAGAAGAAAAAAAGCGTAGGGTTCTAACTGGTACTACCCTCTCCAGCAACAAACATGTTCATAAAAATGTGTATTGCGTAACTCAAAAAGCAGATTATGGCGACTGCTGGGTGTAACTTACCTTCAAACTTGATGTATCTAGAACTGCTCACCGTTACTTCGTATGCAGACTTGTAACCACGATAAGCTTAATTGAAAACAAAAATAAACGAATAAAATATCTAGAGTGTGCGCATTGTCCTTGACATGATTCCCGTCATTATTTACCCCCTGCGTGGAGAGCCATCCTTGACCAGATACTATTTTGGGCGTCGAAATTCGCGTGCCGGTCCCTATATAACGCTTGGCCCGGAAGTAATGAACTATTTAGGCATAGAGCGAGCAAGGACCCTTCCTAGTATCCCCGCGTCCCTCGGGATCTTAAGAGTTCACCACAGCGTGCGCCAGCACCCCTGCCGTGTTCGACAGCCATTGAGTCTGCATGGTCTGTTGGATAAGCCGCGGCCTATAGGGCGGTACCCTCTTGCGACTGTTCAGCGAGGTGGTCACGTGACGATCCCTTAATGAGGGGGCATCGGCGGGTGATATTTGGATGTAATTATGCACGCGAGGGTAATGGCGCCCGCAAATGCGTCATCTGTGTCGAGCCACAGGTCAAGGAATCTGAGTTTGCGGTAATTACTGCTACGCCCACCGGGGAAGGAGGAAAAGGGTTAGACTTTTTTTGCCTCTAAAAAAAGATAATCGGATTTGTTTCGGGAGTTGCAGTATTCACTTGGAGATTATTTCAATATTTGGCTCTTTTAAAAAAGGATTAAAGTCCAGGTAAATCGCTCGAAATAAAATATCTGCAGCGTAGTGGAATAAAATTCACACATCACTCTCACCGCTGGCAATGGCAAACCAAGCACTTGGACGAGGGTAATACGTGACGCGTTTCCCAGATTAGGCCTATGATAGGGAATTACAGGAATATCGACGTCATTGTCCAACTCGGGTCCTTGTGCAGAAGCCGTGCAATAAAGATAAAGATGACCCTATTGTGTAGAATGATCCGGAACATACATTCCGTGGGCGTCGTTCTCTGTTTCAACTGATTTGGGGGATCAATCCGGATAATCTATTATCGCGGGACCTCCCCGTAAAATGAATGAACATGACGGTCTTGATCAGTAAACAGACGGCTTTTCTACGCCATGGGTTTCGTGTTACCTACTCTTAAGAGCCAGTCTCGGAATTTGACTAGCTTTTACTTTTAACTCGGAATTCCAGAGCTGTGTGAGTTAGGTTCTTGCTAAGGGCCGCTGAGACTCCGGTTGGTTGTTTAGTAGTCGTAATGAGGAATGCTCGATTGTTCCCTGTGATGGTGGATTCCTCCGGAACTGGCCTTCCACAGAGCAAGAGGTAGAGCACATCTCTTCCCTCCATTGGTACAGCAAACTGCCGTCTAGAAACAGTCGTCCCACATTACGTAGCCTACACGTAGACCCCCACGTGTCATATTCTATACGGTACATAGTCGCTTTCATAAAATATGTATATATTTCGGCCCAAAGGTTGAGCCTACGGTACTGACTACGGCTAGCGCAGTAAAGTATGTCCGCCTATCCTTTATCTCGTCCATTCTCGCCTACCTGACTTATCAGGCGCTTCCAAAGCTTAGCACATGCACAGAGAATGTACCCCGTTTACGACACTCGATTTTTCTCCACTGTCGCGGTGGGGATTATCATGAAGAGCGAAGTGTTAACAGTTGACACTGGCCTCGGCGTGCAGCCGCCGATATGGTTGCTCCGCGTTGAGCCTTCATTTAATATATATGGAAATGAGAACAGCGTAACAAAGACGAGTGGGCCTCGGCTCGAACCTCAGTGTAATTAGGAATCCGTTGCTTACGGACAGTATGAATTGGTAAAGCATTACCACCACTCTTTGTCATTCGTCATTGTTCCAAAGAAAAGAGGTTTTGATGGTAAAACGCTTGATACCATGCACGGAAGGCGTAGCTCCCGCAGAAGCCTCTCAGTGACATTCGAACTGAGGCGGACTGAGTAGTTTTAATATATGGGCTCAAACTAATTTTATGCATGGTTGAGTTCAGTTAAACAGCGGCGTTGCCTGTAACAGACGTGCTTATTGCGAACCCCTTTATGACTGACATTCGGCTACTATGAAACTGTATACAGCGAATGTTTTTTTTTTCTTTTTTTTTTCTCGATGGAGCTCCAGAATGGCGAGGGAATTTGTTCTTGCCACTTCGTCGTTCATAATTTTACTACTTTGGTATCATTCTTGAGGTAGATTTCGCGTCCGAGAAGTTACTTTCGCAGGAAGAAGGATAAAGAGAAGGAAAGGGTTACTGCATCGAGTCTCAGTGCCAGATCGTATTTGTCAGACGGCTTTGATTTGCGAGGGGATGGAGTGCCGCCAATTTCTTCTTCTGCCTTCTCCTCGTGGAGGGGAGGAGCTCATAGCATCGTTTTCGTCGCTCTTGTTGTTGACATTTCGAATCTTCCGCGCCTTAACTATCGCAAGGTGCCTCATCTGGTTCAAACAATTAAGTACAAGAGAAAGAGACTGTTTTCATGCGTACGTTTTGAGTTATTTCTGCCACGTTGCTCCTAATGCAGCAGCAGCAGCAGCCTGGCTAGAAGGTCCTAACTGTGAAGCTTAGAAAAATGGATCCAGCTTTGACGTGATGGATTACTTAATCGATACCCCGGCCGTGCTGATGTGTCTTTTCTCTCTTTGTCATTTAATTAATTTTACTTATTTGCTTCGCTGACTTGCAGCTAATGTTCGTTACACTGAACGCTCAGCGCCAGCAGCATTTCAAAGTTTGTTTCACAAGTAATATCCGGTATGGCGTTCACCAACAACGCTTATGTGTAGCGCGGGCTCAAATTAATACTGTTCCTTCTAACGCTATACCTGTTCATCGCGCAGTAGGATAAACAAATTGTTTGTTTTCTTTTTAATTTTATTTTCATTTTATAGATGACGAAGTGGGAAGCGCATTGACGTCGCCCAGGTTGTGGAACACACACGAACACATGTCGATGAAAAGCGTCTATTTAGAATCGTTAGTGACAACTACAAGTGTCGAAGGGTTTGGTAAAGGAGGGCGCCTCTGTTCATTTGGGTTTCGTAAACTTACGTAAAGTCGAGGCTTCAGTGAAGAAGTGAAAAATAAACAAACGTAGGACTTACGGTGCTCAGTTATAATTGTCTCTACGATGGCCACGAGTCTCACACACATGTACAACACGTCGTATCTCAAGACGATAATAAAGGACAGTTATTTTATTTATTTATTTTTTCCTTGCAGGATTTGTCCACCTCTTCTCTCTCCCGCAAGTCAAAGACCCCGAGTGTATCGACGGTCCGAGGCGAGGATGATATCTTCCAACTTCTGTCGGGTGAGTTGGGGTCCATTTGAACGAGCGCGAAACTCGTAAAGTCGGCTTTGCCTCATTTCGCCACCCTCGTAAACGAAGTTTTACAGAACTCCAGACGTAACTTCCTCTCGTCCCCGCATGAAAATAGTCGTACGGACTCACAGTCTGGTTCAGCCGAAGCCCGATGACTTGCGTGCCTTCTTACGGGGAACAGTGGAGGGAAAGCAATGGTTTGCATGTAATTGTGACTTCAATTGCGCGGGCTTTCTCGCGTGCCGACCTGGAACCCCTGGTCGACCGTTTTTGGTAAATTTGCTTCTTGTTTTGGTGCTTTTTTTCTTCTCCGTGTTGCTCGAAGAGTTTGTTTCGTGTTTGCTTGTTGCCAAAGTAACTCGTAGATTTCTGCTGCTTTTATCATCTTTTTCAGCGAGCCATTCGTGTTCCATTACAAAATAATATATAATTAGTTTGTCACATTTTGCTGAACAGGTTATATCTAAACGTGACTTGGGATTTCAGTGTATGTTATTGTGCAAGCTTCTGATGTTAGAACCGTTACATGGCTGCTGTCGAAAGCACTACAGGTCGCTGTAATTTAGAGTCAACAATGTCGAGCACTGCAGGAAGTGACCGGAATCCACCTTCTAATTTGTCCTCAGGTTGTGACGAGGCCAGTGACCTTGATAGCATAGGCACTGTTCATTCCTTGCCGTACGGATTAAGCGAACTGGGCAATGGATCGCCGACGGAGAACAAACGGGACGCCTACAACCGGATATTTACCAAGCGGTAAGTCTTCCACGGTTCATATACCTATCTCTACAGCTCGCTACTGACGTTTATGACTGTATGCATGAATATGGAGCTTGCCTCTGACACCGCTAAAGTCGATAGCGAGCAGATGACGTGCGAAGCTTGGAATGTGGCAGCGTGAACATGAAATATTGTGATTGGTTGCGGTATATCACCAATAGACCTCTACCCAAGAAACGTCACAGTGACGTAGCCATGACGTCTGGTAGACAAACCGAAACCGAAAAGATAGCGGTGCCGAGCATAGTATTATCACTTATAATGCATGCGAAGTACTTTTTGTGTGTGTGTGTGCTCCGAACTTTTCATCACTTAGTATCTGATTTCTTACCACTAAATTATTTTACTAATTTATTAGTTCTAGTCTACCTTACTCGCGTCGCTGCTGTCGCATTTGACGTCACTTGTTTACAAATAGGGAGAGGTCTATTGGCTGCGTTTTATTTCTGGGAGCGTGGAGGGACGTGTTCCCCCGCGTTATCTTGCGTCCTGTTGGAAGCTGGGGTAGACGCGAGCTCCCAGTGTACACTGACGTCACGTGACTGTCGTTCGCCGTAATCCGTTCCGGGCGAGCTTGTGGGAAGGTCGGGCCTGAGATTCTGTCGCATTTTTGGCAAGTTCTCATTCAGTCAGTGAATGGCCAGATAATAGGGTGTGAACAATGTTATTGATTGCTCTTTTCCGTTGGGCAAGAAACGTGGAATTGAGGTGTGCTTGAAAATAATATTGTAAATATTAGCCTGTTTGGATTGTTGCGTCGCCAAACATTCATTCATGGACGGATGGATGGACATAAGAGAGAGATGAAAGACATCTGCATCATCTCTCATTCATCATCAGCATCCGTACGGCAGATACTGCCAGTTTAATTGTATGCAGACGGGTTTCATTTTTCGTATACCAGAAGTAGTGCCAGGCGCATCAGCGAGTAGCCAGTTAGTCGATACTCACAGATTACATCGTCAAATACCGCTCCCCCATCCACTTTTAATTTATGCGTCTCTGTTTCATTATTATTTATTTTTGGGCTCCACCACATGTTAGTTCAGCAGAGCTGAACCTGTTCGTGCCTGGAAAAACCCTTTCCACAGCACTGCCGATAGTGATAGCGTGCAGTCATTCTCCCTAGCAGCACAATGGACTGAAAGTCAGGTGCAATAGGGGTGGTCGTCAGGTGTTTTATCTGTTAATCGTTGCCTCTCTTATGTGCTGCAAGCCACAAAAGCAATCTTGATCAACCCGCCCACCCCTGATGCACCTGACTCTCAGTACATTATGCTGCTTGGGCTATTGCACTTTGAAACACAGACCCTGCAGCACAATGTACTGAAAGTCAGGTGCAATAGGGGTGGTCGTCAGGTGTCTTATCTGTTTGTCGCTGCCTCTCTTACCATGCTGCAAGCTGCAAATGCTAGCTGCAAAAGCAATCTTGATCAACCCGTCCACCCCTAATGTACCTTACTTTCAGTACTTTGTGCTACTAGGGGAAGTGGATATAACGGTCACATCACCAGCACGTGATAATGTCCTACAAAACGATTCAGCACAAGATAAGCAGTGATGAAACTTTTTTTTTTTTTTTCGGTGTTTATCGTCGGACGCGAATTGTAGAGAATGCAAGTGTAGCGTTTGTTTACGTTTGGCTAAGAAGCGCCAACTAGCGGATTCCGGGCGCAGTGTGGCACACCGCAAATTCTACGAATTAAAAGATGTTTCGAAAACGACATCGCAAAATAAATCGAGTGCTTGATTTCTCCAGAAAGCAATATATAGTGACTGTAATAGTGACGGCTGTAATAGTGACGGCTTAACCGGTTTTGACCCCAAGATTGGGCCTTCTAGCTACAGACGTAAAAGTCCCTCTTTTTCTTTTATTTGCTTTTCGCTTGTTTCTACCTTACTCGTGTTCACTGAAAGCCTGCACAGATCCCAGCGACCGGTCGACTTACCAACAGGTTTTCGCGAGCGAGAGCGCGTGGGGTGGAAGGCAGACGACACGTGCGGCAGTTCTCCGAACCCGTCTAGGTTTACCTTCTATTGTAGAGCATATACAGCAGCTGATTGAGTCACGCACGACGTCCTTGCGATCTGATTTCATTATGCGCTATTGAGCTTCACGGCCGCGTATGTGCGCCACAAATCCTTAGAAAACAGCGCGTGAGGGCCTAGGTAATTACCAGTGAGATAGAAGGGATTACTGTGCACATTGTTGTTCTTTGCTATCGTCGTCGGCGTGTAGCGCCACAGCATATCACTACAGGTTACCGGACGGTGGTGAGGAATGTTGGCGAATACACCGTTGCCATCAATGACTAGCGGCTTGCGGGACGTCGACGATACAAACCTTATGTTTCAAAGGATTTTCCGAATTTACCACGCTTATTTCATTTGAGTACGCATGCGAAAATGCGCATTTCCCCTTTCCAGCCCATAATTTCAAGGTTATATACCCCGCTAGGCGCCCCACGAGGTCATACACCGATGCGACACAAAAATAAGCCCCATGGAACACTTGTAGAACTTCCTAAAAAAAAAAAAAAATCTTCCTTGCCGTCGCGTGTCATGAAGCTCATGTTTTAAAATATAGCTGTTTAGAAGTTGGAAGAAATGACGAAGAAAGCTTCTCGTAGAAAGTGTGGTTGTCCCTTCAAAGGACGCTCTTCGGAAAAGCACTGGAGAAGCTTGCTAGCTTTAGCTTCGGAAGGCGTGGGTTCGAGTCCTGCAGCTGGCGAGCTTTTTCACTGACTTCCCTCTTTCGTAAAGCTTCTCGCGTTCGTTTAAGCTCTTCCTCTTGTTTCCTCCTGTTCAGCCGCTCTCGTGGAAGCGGATCGATTCTGACAACAGAGTGCTTGCTTGTTTGCTTTCCTCTTCAAATATCTTTCTCTTTTCCTGTCGGTTCATGAAGGTTGCAGGAGGTAAATCCAATGAGAGAGGTATTTCTTGCAATTAGTCACTTCGCACCACAGTCGCGATTCATATCTGCTTTACTTCGCGGTACTTAGCTTCAGTTTGTGTACACTGGCAGCTAGTACTTAATTGTAAACGTCAGATAACTGACAGTACATATAGAGGGTTCAGTTTGTGGTGTGCGTGGACTGTCCTTTCTCTTTTTTCCCCTTGCTTCTTGGAGGGGGTGGAAATATAGGTGTAGAGTACATAGTGCCACGTGTCGTTGTCATTGAATGAGTATCTACCAGTGACAGTGTGTGTGTGTGTGTGTATACAGGGTGTTTTTTTTTTAGTTTAGACAAGTCTTTTAACATGTCTAAACTAATTGTGCAACTATTATGTTGCAATAGAGTTCCAATAGTCCACGCTGCCTACTCAGGTGAGATATGCGGCCTGGTGGACGTTACAGCGGGAGCAGGATGTAACTAATTAACGACTAATTAGTTGAAATTCACCCATTAACTTTTTAACTAGAGAAGCTAGGGCAGATACTTGCAGCAGCGTACTAAAGCCCCGTGAATATATTTTTTTCTTTTTTTCTAGGAACCGTAACTGGGACAAGAGTTCGCTCAGTGGCAAATCCAAAGGCGTAAGAATTGTCAAGGGCAAAACTCAAGAATTTCAGCCGGTAAGTCAACATGTCATCCCTTTGAGGCGTACGATGCTGAGCCCTGTTTCAGGGTTTTGCGCTTCCCTTCACTTCGCGAATTCTTACAGCCTTCCTTTTTTTTTTTTTTGCATCCGTCAGCGCTTGAAAAGCGACGAAAGTTAAGCCATTCGCGAGATGGGGTTTAAAATGGGGAGGCAACATCGCTGTCTCACTTCAGGCATGTCTTCAATATACTGACTGTGTCGTTCTCTTTCTCAACGAGACAGAGCAACAACATAAATACATTGACTTGCGGTGAGAATTCGCCGTATTGCAGAATTGAATACGTTACGGTGGTGTTGACGTTGTGGAAAACCTCGAATGAGATTTTTGTCTCGTTATTTATTGTGTCTTTATTTGTTCTCGTCTTTAGCCTAGAGTCGAAAAAATAAATAAGAGACGCAACCCCGTTTCTCGCCGCCGCCACTTGAGTGTATCGTGTCGGGCACGCCTTCTTGCTCATCTCAGGTTCTAGATGCATCGACTCCGTGTATACACGTTGGGGTCTGTAGCGTAGACCACTTCGTTTTTCCGTGATGTTCAGTACGTTGGCTAGTTGTAACGTAAAAAGTGCTATCTATACGTCACTATCTCTTTGTCATTTTCTGTCGAAGTTTGTAGGAAGGTAGATATTGTGAGCGCAGGAAACCAACAGACTTGGGAACTTTCCTCGAACATTGACAACAACAACAGTAATTGTCTTGTGACGATCATGGGGCGAGATTAGGTGGAAGAAAGAAAGACAGACTGACTCAGTATAGCCATCTCCCAACATTATCGTGGAGTTGTACACTTGGCTGCGCTAGCAAAAGAAAAGAAAAGAAGGAAAGAAAGAAAACGCGGGCGTTTGCGGCTTCAGCGCGCTGCTTGTGCCTGCCCATTTCGCTCACGTTTGTGCTGCCATCTAGAAGCTGATCCGCGAGGTAGAGGCGAGGAAGAGGGAGGTGAGCTAACGAGAGAGATCGCTCAGTTGGGTGGAACTTCTTTTGGCGTCATGGCTTGAAAGGGTTCCGTTGAGGCTTTCCACCACTTGGGACACGAAGAAGTGATCGAGGCTCCGGCCTGTTGTTCTTCACGAAGCCCGTTTGTGTCGTTCGAAGCAGGGACACGTCTTTCATTTTCTTTCTTTGTTTTTCTCCTGGGCTTTCTTGACCGCGGAGTGTTGCCATTCAAAGATCAGAGATTACTGGCTCCAAACTGTGACTGACAGAAATTGCTCTAACGTGGGTCAATGGGTCGGAGATAAGATAACGGAAACATGACCCTTTTTTGTCGTCATGTTTCTGGCGAATGCCATCCCTTCGCCACCCTGTATAATTCATAAAATATAGCAGTTAATCCACAAATTTAAACACGAAACTGGGCAAGGCAGAGAGAATAAGACGACGCCATCCTTAGCCTAGTTAGCTATAATCCCATGCTCCTTCAAGTAATTATCTATGCATTGTCTACTCTACTTTCATCATCTGAGTTTAAACGTGAATATTGAGAACAAAAGAAAACAAAAGAAAAGAACGCATTATTTTGACGTGCCAGTGCTCCGCTTGTTTTTAAATTTTTCAGCTATCATCAAAAGTTTTATATATAAAAAAAAAGAGGCCTAGATACACTGAGATGTCTGTAGTGTCTCTCTTAATAATGTATCCCGTAATCATCGCGTCTTTGTCCTCGCATAAAATGTATAAGTGCGACAGAAACAAGCGAGACTTACGCCACAGACAAACGTTGAGAGCAGACTTCTTTTTGACTTTCTTCAACCGCAGATTCTGGGGAGGCGTCTCTGATGCGTGCTGTGTATCACAATACCGCGTTATCTTTAAACAAGCTCTAGTCTAATGAGCGTAGCTTTTGTTTTTCCCAAAGTTTTACGCGTTTGCTTTTAGTAGCCTCAAAGGGGGTGGCTTTGATTCCGTTCTCTAGTGGTAAAAGTGATCTCTCTTTTGTGATTACGGTGGCTTATATCCTTTCGGCGACATTTATTAGCGTGCAGGTCTTGTTCTATGCCCTCGTAGCAGTGCGTCCGACAGCTCTCCGCTTGGCTCTTCCTAGTTGCTTAATAAAGTTCTGATGAGGGCGTTTAATCTCTACTCTACGATGTCGCGAAAGAAGATGGGAGCACTTTTGTGCCGTACTCTCGGTGTAGTACATCTCTTAATCTTCTTAAGTACTTTCTCTACTCTGGACTGTTTGACCTTTAGTTGAGTCGTTTCAGCGCAGTCGTACCACTTTGGTTTAACCGCTACAGTGTTCAAAATTAGCTTCGAAACCTTTGCCTAACATGTGATATATATATATAGGGAAATAATGAAGGCAGGAGGAGATATTGACTTAAAATAAAACTGGAAAAGTAAACGCAAAGTGGTT
This sequence comes from Ornithodoros moubata, assembly GCA_029532675.1. NCBI lineage: Eukaryota > Metazoa > Arthropoda > Arachnida > Ixodida > Argasidae > Ornithodoros > Ornithodoros moubata. The sequence continues at coordinate 21,835 of JARGYV010084821.1, forward strand.
TATAGGCCTCTGTAAAGCGTGCTATGCCTGCGTTGCCTCAGTGCATGCGGTGAAGCCCCTTTTACATTCTAGACGAGACGCGAGAGTATAGCTGCAGTTTTATTTTTTGTTTTTTCTCTCTCTTTTGTGTTTCTGTTTAATGTTGACCGTCGTTTCGAATCGAAAGGAAAAAAGAAAAAAAGAAAAGAAAGAAAGACCGTTGTGCTATGCTAGTGGGTTTTCTTCCAGATTTCATTTCAAGTTTATTTGTTGTTTTGTGTCATTGCGGTTGTTCAGCCTTATCTTGTAGATTTCTATCCCACCACAAGCCTGTCGAGCTTATCCAAAAACACGTTTTGCTAAGTCATGTCAAGATTTAAATCAGTCAAGCGTTCTTTATTTATTCAGTCAATCATGTCTTAATTATTGTTTAAGTAACACCAACAACCAGCAATCAAGATATAGTGCGGACTTTCTTCGATGCGCTGGCATGTAATAATATCATCTGCTTAACCGAAGTCTTGTGGGGTTACCCCGCCATTGGCGCCACGACTTTGATGACGTGTCTTCCTCCAGTGCTTTCTCTTAGTTGCGTCATCTGCTACTTTAGTTCGTTTTTCGGCGAACGCTTCGTGTTGCGGGACGTCTGGACGAAATTAGTTACTCGCTTGGATCGTATCAAGCACATTAACCCCCAACCCTTTCTCTTTCGCTCGCGCTTCCATTCTGAGAATGTCTGGAGGAAAGTTTCCAGCAAAGCTGTGCAGCTCCTCTCACGTTGATCTTGACTGAATTATGCGCCGTGAACTGGACAGGCGGAAATGAATCCGGCCGTCTCCGAAGGCACTGCCTTTGCGTTTGAATGCAAGCGTGCAATGCTGCTGCCGTCGAACATCAACTACCACCAGCAGCGCCACCAGCATGCAAGCGGTCGGGGTGGCGTCACTCACGGCGGTGGCGCCCCCTAGGTTTCGCGTGCGGATCAGACGACGCGGGTCCACATCCTAGTTTTGCAACGGGTGGGGGAATGCTCTCCCCGTGTGAGGCTCGTGACATCCCTTCTTTCGGTCATCTGCCATGAACTACAATGGTGCTTTTGGCAGTATCTTGAGACATTGTCGTTTTTTGAGCAGTGATCGTCTCGTGTAGACAGTGTTGCAGTGTGCCTCCGTGTGATGGGATAGCGTGGTGCCATGTTTTCGAAGAACAGCTTCGTGCTTCTGTGGCTGGTCCCATGGGACCATGCAATTAGTGGTACGTGCTAGAGGGGCCGCCAGGGCCGGATACAGAATGCTGAAACGTGTGCATTCGCACATGAAGGTGCGCAAGCCGGCCTTTCTTGAGGTTGGCCTGTCGCAGGTGAGTTTTCTTGAGTATAACAACTCTCTACGGAACGCTTTAAAACAAATGACCCAGCTTCGACGTGGCTGAATGCTTCTTGCAGTTCTTATGTAGTTACGCGGTGGTTCGAGGAGGTGAGAAAAAAAAAA
>JARGYV010084825.1:0-10584 GCA_029532675.1 Ornithodoros moubata
TCTCCAAGTCATCGACGTGGTAATAGTCGTAGCCCGAAGTGCCAAGAAGTTCAAATGGGAGATATCCAATTATTGGAGGCGCCCTGCGCGAACGAAGCGATTTCACTTTCGATACTGTTAGAAATCTGACTCCCAAATTCAGCGTCTCAAAAAGGACGAGTAACCGACGTAAACACGCATTTCAGGAGCTTACATACTCTGCGGCTCTGTTTTAGAGTGCATGCATATCCTCCCACAAATGTTTCAAATGATCATGTATAGGCAGTGAGCAAGTATACCTGTTATCAAGATAGAGAAACTTCCATTCCAGACTATGACGGGAAGTGAATTCATTCTTGGAACCATCGCACAGAATGAGCTCACGTAGTAGCTGAGGAGTCTGCATGCGAACCGTAGCCACGAAGCAAGGCGTCGTCTCCGCCGACCCCGTCACGGCCCTCGGAGAGCATACGCTGCTGCAGCTCTGAGAGTCACACTCAGGGTTCGATAGGTTGCCCCCTGTTCGATACGAATGCGTACTCAGGGGTTACTTGCAACTACAATATATACGTTGCTCTTTGTGTGAGCTTCGTGACCTGATCGACATATGATGCCTTGTATATGAGGCGATAATGAAATAGCGCACAATAGCATACAAGAGAAGAAAAACGAAATTTAAACAGACTGAGAACTAACCATCTCCCGAAACAGTCAGAAAGCTTCCCTTGATATTGACCGGCTCGTACGCCGTTGGATCTGAAGAGCCTAGATTGCCACGTTTCATGTACACGTCCAACGACATGCATGATTCTGAAACAAGAACATCGCATTCACACATGAAAGTTCGTGGAGGTATACACCTCACAATGCGCGATGCATAAATACAAAGACATTTGCCAGTTGCAAAATGGCTGCAGAGAACAATTACAGAGCACCGGCACTTCCACTGCATTCCATGTCCAAATCATTACGTTCTATTTTTCAGGGGCTGAAAGCATAAGGTATGGCAAGTTCACTCACAGCGGCTTCACCACCATTTCCTGGAGAGGAATGCGATGCTGCATGACAAGCTATGATGTGAAATCATTTGAGTCGTGAATTATGTAGAATGCAGCGATGGTGTGATTTGGATAACGAGCTACAAGGATCTGTTGTGGAATGCGTTGAGGATCGCAGTGAATGATGAGCTACGATGTGGTGTAATATTATTCCGTATATATTGCATAATAGAGAGCTATAATACTTAGTTTATATGACGAACTACAATGTGCTACAATGTGCCGTAATGACGTGAATGATGAGCCATGATGTGGTGAACTCTGAATGATAATCCCTGATGAGATGCGACGTCCACAGGGACACATAGGGATGGCAGAGTCTCTACTGATTTTTAGGATATCAATGATAATGGGGTAGGGTACCACACCAGAAGTGGTGAAACTCCCCCAATCATCATCATCATTTATTGCTGTTGTTGTTGGGATACGATGTGGCGTGATGTTGAAGTTGACATCAGCTGTGATGCAGAGTGATGTCAAGGATGACGGCGAGTGATGGGTTGTAGCGGTGTAGCTTTGTGTTTTGTATATGTACAGCAGTTAATAGAAGCTTTGTTTTAGAGTGCGTGTACTTCAAGGTCTACTTCATTGGCATAATACGACTGAGCTTACCTGCTTTTGGTTTTGAATTATCAGGCAACGTCGAACTCAGCAAATCGCACATCGCCACGTGATCATTGCTGTGTAGAATATCCAGGATGAAAGTGTTGTGTAATTCATGCTAGAAAACAGTCATGACCGTGTCCTATTAATGCCGTGCTTATAGTAACAAGATTGCGATGGAATGAATTATGAAAAAATCTACTTACGGGCAGATGTCCCAATAGCGATGCAATGCTTTCGGAGGTGTACATGATTTGCCCATTGAGAGATAAGATTAAGATAAAGCCATCCAAAGACTAAAAACAAAGAGTAATTTTTTACGATAATTAAACAAACCACCGTGCAGATAAACCCTACATAATTTATGTCACTAATGGCAAGCTAGAAAAAAAAAAAACACTCTAAAATGGATGAACAACGAAGAGATAGGAAGAACAGACAAGAAATTTTCCACAGAGACTGCGCGAAATATCGGCGGCTTCCAAAGTGAGGCGTTTTGCTTTAATTTGTACTCTAAAAAAAGGTGTATAATTGTATTTGATAGTGCCGGAACTTCGTGACGCCGTCAGCGGACATCCTACTCCGTATACAGAAGTCCGCAATAAAGTTATCGTTTTCACGTCTCTCTGTCTAAGGCATTGTCCAACGTTGGCAAAAAAAAAAATAAAAAATCAGAACTAAGGTCGTATTACAAGGTTTCCAGATATGGTCTCACCTCGAGCATTAGATGCGTAAATTCTTCGTTGGACAAAAACGGTGGCTTCCAGCTGTCTTGAGCGTCCTGTGAGTCAGAGTCGTCAGACATTTCTGAAATGATATGGTATGATTTCAAGCGCTGAAATCGAACAGAAATCTATAGATGGCCCACGCCCTAGTGCACGCGAGAGTTAAATTTCACACGGCGTGTTCTAAACAGTAGAAGAGCCATTAAACTGAGCTCTGTCCTGCCAAAACTGCTCGCACCCTCAACAACCCTTCCTTCTTGCTGGCAGTCAAAAGCCGTCTACACAAACTGTACTTTATGTTCTGTCTCGTTTTTTACCTCTGTAGTTCTTACATTTTCATCACTTATTCTGATTAACTCTACGCCAGTGGTATAGCGTTCTCCCAGCGTAACCTCCCATTGTCAGCATGTATCGGTTGCTGTTGTTTGTCTTTATCGTGCCTGATTATAAGACAAGGCAGGCTTGCGTGTCTTACCATTGTGGTGCTTGAGGAAAGCGATTGTGGATCGGAGCACTGAAGATTTGTCCATCTTGCGTGACGTAGTGGACACCATGGAACACAGCTCGTTGATGAGGATGTTAAACTGGTCTCGACGCTTCTTCTCGGTAAGGTTTCTGGACTTCCTACAAGACACACGATGCAGTGAGCGCTCATGACTCGGCGCGGAGCATGACGCCGTTGTCGTCCGACAAAATGACCGGGTTCGTCACATTCGGGTACGATCATAAGGCTATGCTTAGGACTTTGTGAAATGAGCTTAGAAGAAAAATTGTGAAAAACAGCAACGAGTGATACGTAAAGTATTTTATTAAGCGTGCCATAAGTAAAAATAGCTGACGAACCAAAGGCAAATTTGTTCGCTTACCGTTTCGTCTCATCCTTCTCGTCTGCATCGCTTTCCTCTGCAATACTACAAAGAAGGAAATAATTCTACCAGGAGTGACGAAACGAGAAAGACATAAAGTCTGAATTGGGCGCGGTGGAACAGAGGCACCTGAACTAAACACACACGAACACCTGTAGGCTGCTGTGTGGGTGTCCTTTCTTTCCCACCCTTTAACTCGGTAAACCTCGGTATGCTATATATGCCAATTACATTACTAATACCGTTCATTTTCAAAAAAGCCATTACCGATCTCTCTTTTTTTCTTTCTTTTTTTCAGTAGATACTCGTGTGTACTGCATATTCTTCTGCACTGATTCTTTTGCACAATACGTATATACAGTGTTTTATTTAAACTAATACTTCAGGATTATGGAGTGAACGGATGAAATTATACTACCGCATTGTATCTGAGTGTATGGATGCCTGTATGTGTTACCTGTATGTGCGATATGTGCATAATTGTATTGCTGACGGTTCTTTCCCACTGCATTCCACTCCCCTGTCTAACGCGTTAGCCCTGAGGGTATAATAAATAAATATAGACCACTCTTTGATTTAAGCTTTGACTAAAGTGAGTTTCAAGCTAGAACCACACGAGCGTATGTTATCAAGAACTGGCATACCAGTTCAGTAAATTAGCTCACGATTTCGCCGCTAGTGAGTCCAGCACGCTATATGCTGCCTAATGATTAATACCTATTAATCATTTCATGTCTAGTACTTGACAACGTTATCAAATGTAGATACGGTTTGCCTAGGAACACATGAACAACAAAGCCCAACAAAGGCCAACCCGCAACAAAGGCCAAAGTTCATATCTCATAAGTCCTGCGAGGTGAACAAACGGGGTTCATCCGTTCAAAACCAGCTTTATTTAGGAACTGTGCATCCCTCTGGGGAAGGTACCCACACTGTTCCTAGAGCTCAGGGCTTGAAACCGGATATGCCTTCTGTCTCGGCGTGCGATGTCATTTTAAAGCTTTAAAGAGTTTTTCTTTTTTTTTACTTTAATATTTTTTAATAACTAGCTGCTCTACGTCGCGAGATAACTGTGATCATGACCGGTGCCACAGTGGTAGGCTTGGGGATTAATTTTGCCCACCTGAGGGCTCTTTAACGTGTACCGAAATTTCGACACACGGCGCACTGTTTTTACATACTTTTACTGCCTGAGCAATTCATACCCTACCACTGAATTGCTGGCGACCTCGGTCGGGATGGAACCCGCAGCCTTAGGATCGGAAGGCGAACGTGCTACCGACCGAGGCCGGCTTCACACTTTTAAAGCTGAATATTTCCCTTTTATTCACTTATTAAAAAGAGGTGTCTGTGTGTGTGGGTGGGGGGTCCCGACAAAGGGCCTCGACCGCTAGTGGCGGAAATAATGAACGTATGCAATATAAAGTATAGTGAAAAAAGACCGCGCACAGAACACATCAAAAGTGTCCATCACATGACTGACGTACGCACCAAATCAAGCGGGAGCGCATAAGATCGTTGAAAGGACGACCATTCCGTGCGTTACAATGATTGTTGTCGACGATATGGGTCGACTTAGATGCGCGACCATGTACATAGGACTAAAGAAAATACTGAAGCTGAGATTTCTATTGAGCGCCAACAGCAACGTTGCGTGTGTCACACTCTTAGGGCACTCTTCCTAAGAACTACTAAGCATTTCATGAAATGCACCATAAAGTATTTACACCTAAGATGGGGAAGGAGGTGGGAGGGTAAATCTTCACAGAAATGAAACGGTCTTTCTACTTTAAGCAGCTTCAGCGCTCACATCACAAGTTTGGAAAGTGTCCACGACTAATAAGGCAGTTTTTCCGAGAGAATTTCAAGAATAAACACGCCCTCCTTTCCAGCATTTAACGAAACTGAACTAAAATACAAACACACAGATTCCATCAACAGAATCCGCCCTGTATGACTTCCTCGCGAAACAACTAGCACTATACACAGCCAGAGAACATTGCCATAACCCAAACGAGTAGAAAAGCAGTAACTTACTCCATTCTCTTTCGACCAGACCCGCCCTGGTGGCCAGCCTGCGGTTGCTGGTCTGACGCCCTCTTCATCCTCACAACATCGCACAGAGCACGGGTGTCTTCACCGCCAATACCACCAACGTCGGAACCATCTAACCTAGTGCCGGCACTAAGACATCCAGCAGTTCGTCGTCGGCGCAAACAAGTGCTGTAGAACCCAACCCGACGCCCTCTTCTCATAATAATCCTGTCATTCAATTTGCCCATATTACGTAACCTCTACAGGAGTTCGGATCTGTCATTATGAAACAAGTTGTTATTTTTTTCTTCCTTCCCCTGGCCTCTTGGCCCCACTGTGTGTTTGCATTGATGCGCGCAGTTTTTCGTGAGATGTTACCGTAACGTGTTTTGTAACCAAACCAAGATAGGTTCCAGACAGAGCTCACCAGCGCCGAAGCCTCACGTAGCGCGCGTCAATGAAAGAGTAGAAGTGCTCAACAGGGATACGGATATAGAAAAGGCAACAGTTAGCCGCGAGATTTTGTGATGATTATTTCTAATTTAGGGTCCTACAGGTTGCATTAAACAGAGACTCCTGCAGTCTTACATCGACGAAAATGGTGTTCCCTTTAGCGAAATTCGCTCTTTTTGACGGCGAGCACATTCACCAAGGCTTGACCTAAAAATGGTGTATATTATTCTGAACAAAACAAAACTTCGCCACATAGCATCGCAAGAATTGACGCACTTGATACACACACAAAAAAAAAGGGAAATGATGTGTAATATTATCCCTCATTTCATTCCGCAGCACCCACTTTCTGCGTCATTTCCATGCTCCATATTTGGTGCCATCTTCAGCACCTCCGTTCCTTTATTACCTTACCCAAGGACACCTGAAGAGGAGAGGAGCATCGAAATCCCTCCCGCAATCCAACGCTGACCACCGCTTTAGGGTCACAAAAGGAGCCGCGATTCAGCGCAATATGAACTTTCGCTAAATCTCTTCCCGCGCGTCGGATTTCGACTGTTCAAAGAAAGCGTCCCGGACTCTATCTCAAAAAAGAAACCTTCAGGAACTTCATTAAAAGGGGCAAAAATGTGAAAAGACTCCGAATACCTCTTCATATTACGCATTCTTTTTGACATACTCGCCACGTTCTATTTCCCGTGAGTTATGGCCAACCTGGTCCAATTTAGGAGCTTGTGAAGAACTGAACCGGCATATGCCGGCAGCTGCCCAGTAGAGTAGCATTGCTCCTGGTACAACGGTAAGATACTTTTTTAATGACAAGTGTGGTAATACTCTTGGTCTCCAACTCTATATAACGGTTCGTATATCCAAATATGTTAATTTGAATATGTTCATGCGAGCATCTGACTATTCCTGTTTGTCTGTGCGAGTGTTACTGGGAAACAATGTAGGAGAGAATATAAGAGGGAATGTATGTCTTCGTTCACCTAGCGTGACATCGCAGCCCATTAGAGGGGAGTCGCTCTGGTGTAATTGGTAACATCTCTGACTGGCAATTAGGGGTTGACTAGTCCCACTGGTGACACACTTTTCATCGGTTACCTTTAATAGCCTATTGTTACGTAACTGAAGTACTATGAAACAACCGTAAGGTCTTCTCATAGTTCACGTTGCGCGAGCAACCAGATCGAAAGCTTACCACCACAAGTAACGAAACAGAACGATGAAGATGCCTAAATCGCGTTTTACCAGTGTAGCATAGAAAGTGGGGCTGCTTGTCAAGCGTGCTTTCCCCCGCCAAGGTCATCTATATAACTGATGCTAAGTGAGCAGACTCTGTAATACTGTTTGAGCGGCAGACACATTTAAACCTGTTACTCGATGCGTATCGTCAGCGACGTAAACGATTCTAATTTATAACGTGATTTTACAATTCATCCTATTTCCAATAGCGATAGGAGAGGAAAGTATAGAGGGGGGAACCTTGCCCATGGAGCACAAAAAGTCGCGCCAAGTAGCGTGCACAAAAGTAACAAAAAGGCTGCGAGATGAAAAGATGCTGTTCAAAGGCACCTCAAATAGGATTAGTAAAACGGTGCAGTCACCTCGACCTGAAGACTCACGCGATGCCACAGGGTGCAGTATCGCCACGGACCATTTAATACCTTCCGCCGAAAGCCGACATTGCCATTCGGTAAGGACATTTCCTTTTGACCGAAGATGCTTCGAGCAAGGGATGGAACGAAGCCTCCGTCGTACAGCGCATACCTCTCCAAAAAAGCATCTGCGTATTGAGACCAGCATTAGGTTTTGTACTAGAGCGTTCGGATATAGCAGACGAGGGCCTCTGCCCAGCCTTCCTGATCCAAGGGGTGACGTGCAACTGGGACATAATCCCCGAGATTAAAGTAAAGAAGAGAGGTAATCTTCCGAAGGTTTCGTCTATGAACAGACTGTAGGTTAATCGTTCAGCAGGTATAAGTAGGCTGTAGGAGGAGGCCACAGTTTATTTGCGAAGAAACTAGAGGAGGCAGAAAAAAAGATAATTCCTCGCCCGCATTCGTCTTTTCCACAGCAGACGAGGTCAATTCGAAGACGTCTGCCCAAAACCGAGTATGAAGGCTCTCTCTTCACTGACAAGCAGTCGAAGCGGTCAATGTTGCCAATTTCTGCCATGCTAGGCGCGACTTCTACTAGAGACTGATACTGGACAGTAGAATTCCTAAAAATAGGAGGCGGTGGTAGCTGTGCCGATACTGCCTGACATCGCCGACATTGATAAGAGTGGGCAACGTCAAGACGTTTCGTTTTAAGGGCTCAGGAAGACAAGGGAATTTCTGGACTATATTACTATCAGACAGCATGATAACAGAGAAAAAATTTTGGGACTAAGGGTTGAATTTGCATAAAAATGTACAGACAATGCAGCGGGCTCTTAAGAAATCGTCGCAGACTTTGTTCCCCTTTACTGCCACGCACAAGCACAGCAGGATTTCGAGTATCTGACTCACGAGCAAAATCCTCCCGTGGTCAGAAGTTTCGACAAATACAAGCGCACGACAGACTTCCCCGACCGACAAAATAACGTGTTCTGTCAGCAATTGTGCTTCAAGCGTTAATGGTTACCTAAAAGATGCATTAGCAAACAGCGCCACGTCAGATTAGAAAAAAAGAAAGAGAAAAACGGGTTAATCCTTGGAGCCGTTGTTTCCATTAAAGGCTTCAGCTGAAGCCTCCCATTGCAGAGAGGGCTACGACAAAGCTAAAGCAGACGAGACCCATCACTCTTGTGATTGGTTGGCTCAAGAGTGAGAGAGAGTGTTAATGAGTGAGCGAGGGTTAATGAGTTCGTACACTAACAAAAGAAACATGGTCGTCTTGTGACGCATGACATTAATGGTTTCTAAGCCAAACGCGCCTATTTATAAGTATTTCGTTGTCTGAGGCTCGAAGGTCGTAGCAGATAGCGAATTATGTCTATTCCAACGGAAAACTATTGTGTGAGGTAAGGGGTAAGAGAGGTGATTGTGCAAACATGGACGCAAACCTCTACAGTTGCCGTTGTCGAATATAATAGTTGGCGGTGAAAGTGTGCCAGTCTCTGTTGTGTCAAACCTTAGATAATTTCATCGGGAGAGCGTGGTCATGAGGCCTCCCGCTTTTAGGCAATCCAATCCACGTGGACGCTACAACACACCGCTGGTTCCTTTTTACATGTGTCATGACTGCATAGGTGACACAGAATTTTTAGATAATAAAAATGGAACGTATCACTTATTTTTATTTATGTTTTAAAACTTTTCATTGTCAAACTGTCATTTCGCATGATAATTGGACTGAGGCTCTATTTTTAGACTCGCCCTCATCGTGCATGCATAGCCCACACTGACTATCTCGCGCACACTTTGACGTCAAACTAATCGAATGCGTCAGACGAGAGGTCCAAGCAGAACTTTCCCTATCGGGTCCCAATTGCATTCCGACACATGATGAGAGGAGTCCCATCGAGATGGACAACACTTGGAGAAAAAAGAGAATCCGAAACCAGAAACCGACGCCATTTCGCGTCCTTCCCTCTCTCTCTTCCGTCTTTCTCATGGAGTCCCTAAATTGAAATTCCACCACCAACGGGAACCCACACCACGAGAGGGCTGTTATACGAGGAACGAATGAAGTGAAACCTCGTCGAGAGGACCTCGAGATCTTCGCCTCCGCTCGCTTGGTTGCAGCAATGTTGTCTCGTCCTTCTTATTTCCAGTTCTCCTTCGACGCATGATGTAATTCCAGGAAAATGTTGGATAAGAATTGCACAGTTGAGCTGTCTGCGAGGTACTGTGTTCGTATTGATTTGCGCTAATGATCCACGATACTCAAAGAGTGCTTGGAAACAGTAATGATAAGGAAGACGTCGCCTGGACTGCACCGTGGAGGTCGTCTGCTATTTGTTTTTGATGCAGGTCCACTTTTTTTTTAATGGAAGGGGGAAAGGATCGTGTTTCTATTTAGTACTCAACCACTGTAGAGTCTAGGGAAATAAAAAGGAATAAAGTGATCCCTGACTAGCACTGCGGACATGCCTAGTTTTGAGTACAACAGCGACTCACTAAGCTCAGGACGGTTGACGACAAACCGCCTCCCAACCTCTGCTTTTCCTTTATCCTCGGAACTGAGATTCCAGTTCGACTGTTTAGTGAAGTAAGAGAACGGTGGTCAGGGCCTACAGCCGTCTATAGCTTCAAGAATCTTCCCCTACAACCTCGATGGTGTATAAAAGACGCAAGAAACACGGTCTCGATCGTGTACTGACACAATATGCTAGCAAGCTGTGATATAAGAAGATAGAGGTTCTACTTCGAAACGTCTCCGAGAGCAGAGCGACACAGAAAGAGTCTTCGCTGTCAACGTGTCAATAAGACATCATACATAAAGGAAGGAGACACGCAGTGCAGAAAGCAAACACCCGCCTTCCCGTGATATAGAATGCGGCGATTATATGAAAGAGAGGGAACGATAATAAATGCATGGACAATGAAGTCCACAGTGTCAACGAGACCTATCCATCTCGAACAGAACCCATTCGAACCAAGGGAACTGAAGACAACGACACGACTGTCCCGATCGCACAAGGCCGAGCCATCTCTTGCAGCACCTGTCCCCAACACATAAACGGTTTACAACCGCGATACAGGCTCCATAAAATGGCATATGAAATGATCCAACGCTGTCATCGCCAGCCACTTCACGCCCGTCTTCCCCAACAATCTCCGACGCAGCGCTATATTCAATCCGTTTCACCTTTTCAAGATGCCCCTTCTCTTTCGTCTGACGCAACACGACGCCCCGTAGTGCCAACGCCTGCCTGCC
>JARGYV010084828.1:0-13256 GCA_029532675.1 Ornithodoros moubata
CGCGGCGATCATTGTTATTTGACATTGATCCAGACCTGCGCTTCCGCGTACTTCCATCCCTCCCGCGGTCCATATCCACTGTCATTCACCGGCTGTGCCTTAATGTGCCATATAGTGGTCGTCTCCTTTACAAGATAGGCAAGGCAGCGTCCCCGAACTGCTCACTGTGTGGCGTCCTGGAAGACACCGAGCACATCCTCATCCAGTGCCTACGTTTTTCCAGTGGCCGTCGTGACCTACAACAGGCCCTGGCAGCCCTCGACGGCAGGCCATTCAACGTCTATAAAGAAACTTCGGATCAGTCGCATACCGATGTCATCTAGCTAAACTTCTTCTTCTTGTCTGTTTGCCTTTTTATCCCACTGGCTTTTTCATAAATATACTTTTGATTGTGCTTAAAGTGGCATCAATCTAGAGTCTACGTTAACACTATTTCTTCATGACTACCTCGTTTCTTTTGTTGTTGTTTTTTTTTCAGTCTCCTCTTTTTATTTTTGGTAGACTGCCTAAGTTTTGCGTCGTCCGTTTTACTTGCCATTGCCCTTTCGCTTTGGATAAAAAAAAAAAAAAAAAAGCGAACAACGTTTTGCGTTCCTCGTGTGATAGTATGCAAACCTACCTTATTATCTCTCTTCTTCTGTGGGTGTGTACATTACGTATTTTCTCATTAATTCTGAGATCCTCAAGTGTCTAGGTTCGCGTCCAGACACGAGGCGGTATAATTTTGTCGTGCCAGGGTTGCTAGAACGAGAAAGCAGTTGTTTCACTGCTTTTGCTCCCGCGAGATATGTGAGCTTCCTTTTGCAACTACACGGCGCAATTCGCCTCACCTGGCAGCGTGTGAATTTATGTGCACAAGTTGAATTGAAGATAGGGAGAATGCTTTGTATATCTGGAAATTGAGGGTTCCTGTTATACATATTTTGACTATTCTGCATTAAAAAAAAAAAAAAAAAAGGTGCGCAATGCGCAAGGGAGTGCAGTGGGCAGCTATACATTAAAAGAGTACATGGACCAGCCACGGGTGTGGCAGCAGCCTAGAATCCACTTACGAGATAAACAGGTCACTCTAAAAAAAACCGCCTCTTTTTTTTCCCCGCTGTGTTCCAATTTTACTTTTGTTGACTACCACGCTTACATACATATTTTTTTCGACACTTGATAATTCGAGGCAGGTGCACGTTGGAGAATTGAAAAAAAAAAAAAAAGAAAAAAACCGAAAAGAAACTGAGAGTATTTCTCTCAGGCGGGCGGCAAGGACACATGCTCTCGAATTACGGGAGAGAGAGAGAGAAGAGCTTTAATTTTATCGAATTGCACTTCATCACGTTATCGCACAGCTGGCCAGAAAGATAGTACATATATTTCTGTTTTCAGAACGACGTGTGTTAAAATTTTCAACGCAAAATCTGTTTTGTAAAAATGCATACTTTTCGAAGTCTCCCATGGAAGACTCGCTGGTGCTGCGGAGGCGACCATGTTGTCTACATAGCCATTTGTTGCCATTTGTTCATTTCTTCTACTGCTTTCCTGTCTGCAGTCGTTTCCGATATAACATATGCAGATCCGGAGTTTTTTTTTTTTTCAGCGCCAGGAAGAGAGAGAAATCCGCAACATCACAGTTATAGGCCGACGCTAAATTCTTCTATGCCTGTTTGAGAACTATTCCTGTATTTGGACGCTACTATAATTTAGTTAAGATAAGCAAATTTTTAGTTTCAGATTTCGAAAGGAAGGTCGCAGGAATCTTCCTATCCATTTGGGTATGATTGTTGAGCTAAAAAAAGTCCTGAAAAGTTTAGCCTTCAATTCTTCATGGGAAGCCATTTTTTCTCCCCCTCTTCTCGTCCCGGTATGTATATAGAATCTGTATATATATATATATATATATATAGAGAGAGAGAGAGTGGAACGAGATCGGGTCCCAGTACGCAGGCTACCGTGGACGAAACAATCCTAATGATGCGTGGGTCGATGTGGCTGCCGCCGCAAAGTCATCTCGCCGCATTCTGTTGTTATTGGAGAGGTGTTTCCGGGCTTGCACTTCCTGTCGCAGCTTCGCTTGTTGTTGTTACGAATTGGACCCGTTCGAGAAGCGTGATTTGATCCACCGTGTGTGTGTGATTTAAAATGAGAAACGCGTTGTTTCGCGGGTAACTGCGGGTAAGGCGATACTTGTAACCGATAGGGATGAAGGATCGCGTTTCAAGCGTGCAATGGGTCACCTGGCGCGGAATCATGTGGATGGTTCTTCTCAGACGAATCACGACAGTTGCTCGATTGCATTCAGGCAACGCTATAGGTAGTGCGCAGTGACGTCACGACGCGGTGCAGATGAAGACGCGCAGCTGTACTCGACACGGTAGCGCGGGAATTTTCGAAATGGTTGTTTGCGCATGGTGCTGGCAGTGACACGAAATGAAAGAAAAGGGACAGTCTACACTCTAAAAACAGAACTTCACCGCATAACACGGCGATGACCAATCGCTATTCCGAATGATACCTTTCACTGTTTTTAGAGTGTGGAAGAAGAAAGTACATGTACGATAAAAAAAAAAAAAAATAGAGAAGAAAGAAATGCTGCCGAGTGATTTTTCCGCTTTCCAGAGGAAAAAGGAAATGAAGACGAGACCGAATGTGACCTGACTAAGATAAGGCGAACGCTTTGAACTGTGAGAATCAAGAGGACGAGAATCAAGAGTCGAATATTAAAAATGAAGAGTCTGCGGCGGCCACTCTGTGAGAGGTGAGCGGCTGACCGCTACGAGAGAGCGGTGAAGAGACGCGAAGCATGCCGTGAAAGACAGCATGGAGTGAAAAGACCAGAACAAAAACAGGTCGTCGAGCACAAAGAAACTATGCTACCTGTGGAACTACCAGAGATGATACAGACCTTGTTCATTACTCCTTGTCAGTGGCGCCTGTGGTGACTGCATCCACGTAGATATCCTTCAAAGTGACGCAGCAAGTATTGAACGCACTGGCAACAAGTAGCTGCACCAGATTTATCTTAAGGATAGCTACGCTTCCAAGTATTATGACTCAGTCATATGCGCCTGACGTGCGACAGATTGTTCTCGACGACCAGCTGTTGCGCCAAGAAGTCGTGCAGCATAAGGAAACGCTGGCCGCTCTCGAGATATGACAGCTTTGGAAACGATGACGAAAGGGTGTTACTTTACACGGGCCTGCCAAGCTAAGGCATACTGGACGCAGTTTCTGAACTTGTAGGGGATGTTATCCCACAGTCACAAAAGAGCAACCTCCGGAAATTTCAAGAGCTCTTGGCACTTAAAGGGACAGTCTCGTACAGAAAGGTCGATTTCGAAACTTCTGTGACACAAGAACCGTTAGTACTGATATAAGACCGCATCGAAAGCCTATCGGCAGGAGCGCAATCGTTTCGAGATATTTAACAAAATAGTAGAGAAAGCAAACGATGGATGTCACGTGTTTTTATCATCTCCCTCCTTTCTTACACAAAAAAAAAAACGTCATAGGGTGACGTCAACTGGAAGTGGCGGGAAATGCGGAGTCTCCCGCCTTTATGAATGGTTTGCTCGCGCGATGACGGCGCTCGCCTTTCTTGCGGGCGAATGCTCACACTAAAATTTGAATGAGACCCGGCGCGCCGTCGTCTGCTTCCATTACCTCGATTCGCTGCGCTTTAAGTCCAATAGCAGACTCTTTACCTGCTGGCATACCGAATGTTGTTGTCGTTTCAGTTTAATTAGTCTAACTTAATATCTGCTGCGTTTCTGGCGGAAAAAAAAAAAAAATCGCAGTGTGCCATTTTCGACAATGGCGATTGGAATGGCATAGGTCGTAAACAAGTCGTCGGGTACGACCTGTTTACGACCTCTCTCGCAGCATTTTGTCAGCTGCAATACCTACAGCATTCAGAGAGAGTTTCGGGTGTAATGTCATCATTCTACCTGGGTACTTCAAGATTTTCATCGGCAGACCGTCTTTGTTAGATACCAGAGCAGCCACGTGGTCCAACCACAAGAGCCACAACACCGTGCAATGCGTAGTACCGATCGGACATCAAGGTCACGAGGTCATGGCGGACGTGCTGGTGATAAGCACATCACCGAGTCCTGCGGAGTGCTGGACAACCCGGTGATGATGATCATGCAGACCGCGGGTTCACCACAAGCGATGTAGTGGATATTAGGTGTGCTTGCTTAAAATGCTCTCATTTACCAGGAGCAGCTTTAGTTTGAAGAAGTAGAGAGGTCACGGGAGATATTCCATCATGAAAGAAGCCTGAGCTTGGGCACGAAGACAAATTGTCGACACAGCGGAGCTCAAGTTGAGCAAGTTATTGACCTCTGCTGTGTCGTCCGTAAGCAAACTAAGGAGCACAGGAAGAAGGCAGTCAGGGCATCTGAAGAAGACTTCCCCCCTTTTATTTGTGTGAACAAACTATGGGGTACGGATTTGCCAATTATAAGGGCACTGTACCAATTGGAATGTGTGAGGCATATCAGTGGGATTGGTCCTCCCAAACTGTAGCATGAGCTAGGAAGGAAGGAAACTGCTTAGTCTTCGAGCTCATATCTAGACTTGAGAAAAGGCTCCCACCAGCACCTGAAACTTAGGAAATGCAGCAACGGCTGCACCACGGACGGAGGACGCCCATGGCAAGTGACTACGAAATGTTTTTTTCTTAAACTGACGTTAGCCGGTATGAGAGGGTTCCCCGTATGAAGTGAAAATGGCATTCATGTGGTTGGGAACCCCACTGAAGTGTTTGAGTACCGCTTCAAGTGCATCGAGCACTTTTAGAACATAGAACAAAAACGTCCGGCATAAAGTACGTAAGAAAGGGTATATTTTCTACCTGCAGGATTTTCTTCGCTGTACAACTTGGGGATTTGCAAATTTTTTTTTTTTTGTTTTCGGAGAACTAGAAATCTATGGTATAGAAATGCAGAAATCTCAAGAGAGAAACGCTTTGCACGAACGTGGTTAATTACGAGTAATTATGCGCGCTAAGGCGTGATCGGGGCTGAAAGTTTGGCCGCTAGTTCCTTTAGTGTTACGAAATAACAAAACACCTTAGAGTCCGGTGTAAATTTTCTGTTGTCGTCTAAATCGCTACAATTTTTGTCTTATATTTCGTTTCCAAAGTAGTTGGTTCCTTGAAGTGGAAAAAAGGAAACGTGAGACTGATGAAGGCTGTATTTCGCTGTGCACTTGAGAGTTTTGTGGCGCTCTTCAACATGTCTACTTTAAGCACTGACTTAAATCACTCCGACATTAGTGAATGTATACTGCAGGCTCTGAAGAAAGGTCTCAGCAGGTATAGGTGTGACCTCCGTGTTATTTTCCCATTCTGGCTTCAGGTGCAGGAGTCGCTTCCAGTGACGAACAAGCGCGGTTGTGGTAAAACGCATCAGGGAAGCAGGAGAGAGGGTGGGTACCGTTCGATGTGGGTTCATCCTGGCGGGACTTATCGAGATGCGTTCGGTGCAATTATCGCGCACAGCTTCCGCTCCTTTCTTTCTTCCGTCGCTGAGTTAATGGCGGGCACAACCCTACCAGAAACCGGTTCCCAGTGTATATCGCGCTGTTGGTTTACACGGGCGTTTGGAAACAATGTACTCGCTTTGCTTAGAAGAGTGGCGGAAACGGCGCACTGGCGCTGGCATTATAATGGTCAACGCGTAATGAGGCGAGCAGTGTCAAAAGGCTTTCTTCACCGGTGGGCCGGACAGCGCACAGACCATTCAACAGGTGACGTCCGTATGCGCCCTTGGCTTTCCTAAGAGAAATGCTTTCCTGGGTAAGGGCCACCCTGCCCAGATGGCAAACACCGAGACGGTTTGTAAACACTCTCGCAATGTTTATCCTATGAAGAATGGGAAGAGCGAGGCGAGAAGCAATATTTCTGCGAATTTTATAATACGCTCTGGCCAGCTTTCATCACGGGTCTCGAGTTATTTTTAAGGAAGCCACCACACTCTCTTGTGGGAGTTGAAGAATAGGACTGGAGACAAGCATAGATAGAAATTGGAATCCCCTATACTTTCAACCTTCGCCAATATGACGAAAGGTGTGCACCTTATAAACAATGTCACATCGTTGGCTTCTTCTGTAAAAGTGTGGCGCGGATGTGTTTGGCCCTCGGGGTATCGATTCAAGCAAAACGCGCGACGATATAAGTCCGTTTGCAGAAGCGCATTCAATTTCTTTTCGTAAAATATCAGCTATGACATATGCCTCTACGTAACCGGCAAGCTGGTCCAGATAGAGAAAGGGATCAGAGAAAATTGCTCGAGAAGTGTAGAGTACAGGTAGCATGAGGGATTACCTCCTGTACTTTCAACGCTTATCCGCTGTGCTGATCAACGATGTCAGTGTCTGTTCTGTTGGCGTATGGTCGTCAGGTGTTTCTATAGACTGAAAATCATCGCGCCGAGAACAAGCATGTCGTACGAGAAGTACGCGGTGTATCTGCTGAAGACGTAATCTGTAATTATGCGGGGTGAAGGTTACGTGAAGCCAGCTTCTGTCACGGTTGAACGTGGACGAGTAAACTGAGTATGTTTCGTGGAGGAACCTCACGATGTCAGCCTTACGAGGGTTTGGCGAAACATAAGCGCTGGCTAGAACCACTTCCCGGTCATACGCAGTCAAAAGGTGTGAGATCCTCCTAGTACGGTCTGATATCCAGGCAAGGTCCCTGGCGAGGCTGGTTCTTCTGGGGCTAGTCTCACACATGGAGAGAGATAGGACACCCGTTCCTGTCCTGTGCCACTGTCATCTTTTCCGTCAAATCGCACTCTTTTCCCTTCCCGAGGGCAACAGTCTGCTACGCTTGTGCTATTGGGTAACTCGAGACTGCGGGTGGCTGCCAAGCTATAGGGAGCATTTCGATGCAGCAATCCGAGCAGTGCCGGAGTGTTTTTTGTGGTGCTGGGTTAAGCCTTACACATGAAGACAGATTACACAGCCTTACACAGTGCGTCTTTCTTCGTCCTCTATCATTTACCGTTTTTCGTCTCCCCGTGGAGCAAGCCGCATTCTCTGAGCAGGCTAACCGCACCTTCTTACGCCATCCCATTCCGCGGTCGGAACGGGAACGGAGAATGCTTGTCCTGACAGACATACATGCTTTTAAAGTCACCAGGAGTTGCTTTACTGAGTGATCGTATCTTTTCACGACGCATTTACCAGTCGTACATTTTGAAGGGGAACTGTGCCTACAAACATCTGGAAAGTCTGAGAGAAACCCAGGGGAAACTCCAGACAGCACAGCAGTGGGATTTGAACCCACAACCTCCCAGTCCATGTATGGGATGAGTGTATTTTATTATGTAAATGCTGTGTAGCAAATCACATCCTTCAACAGGTTTCTTCGCAGTCTTCGTGGGTAATCGGTCGATGATGGCGAGTGGAGTGTTTGGAAGGGTCTACCTACACCGCCTTCAACTGCTGACATTTCTGGGTCCGGTGATGTTGCTCGTTCCGAATCTGCTTCCTTGTCATTGATCCGAACAAAGACTTAATCGTTATGATATAATATGAAAGTTTATTTTCATGGACTGGTTACGATATGTTCACAGGGCATATGCTCCCGGGCTCAACCCACTATACCATAGTTGTTCCACGGGCTTAGAAGTCCCAGCGTGCAGCTCCTTTTGTCTAGCTCCCGGTTCTCTCTCCCACGCCGTTACCTCCCTTTAAAAGGGTAACGGCAACTGTCGCCACCCCTACTAGGAGCTTCCAATCTTGGGGCCTGGGTCCGTAGGGTTACTACCCCTGGTTGATCCAATTTAGGTTCTTGACAGGCCCAGGACCGCCCGTTTCAACACCCTCGCCCGGATATATATGACTAACTGTCCACGATGTCAAGCTGTGTCGAACCTCTGGCAGTGAGAGCTCCTGGCGCCGCTTCTCAGATTTATTGCTGTCTGAACGGGTGGGGTTGCTTAGGGGATTCGGTGCCTCCGCACCTACAGCAATATCCCCCCTCGAGTAGAAGCCATGGGGAGTCCTCGTCGTTCCATATGTCCGGTTAACGTTAAGACATCACGTATGTACAATGCACAACATGTAAAACTAAATTGTCATTCAGCCCTCCGGCTTACAAAACCTGTAACCGGTGTTTGCGTCATAAATGTTCCAGTAATGAGCAACAACAGATAGGTGCTGATGATGAAGATGAAATCTTTCACTGCTGCTGCAGCACCCTATTGCGTCGGAAGTAATATGAATGAGAGGTGAATATTGAAGAAATGAGAGAGAAATTATGAACTACAATCCATTGAGGCAGCATGTGGCTGAACACAAGGAATCCATGAAGTATATTGGGGATCATGAACAGGTTTGTCCTTGGGTCCAAGGAGTTTCGAACGAGCAGATGGGTGGATGTCAAGGGTCTTCCAGTTGCTTTGCTAGAGTTTCAGCGGAGTACTTATGACAGTCCATGAAAATGTGCTGAATAGTGGGGAAGTATTCAACGGAGATGGAATGCATTCAAACTTGGAGAGTCATCTTGAAGATATGTTGAGACCTAACAACTCATGACCTTGCAACTGTTCCTACACTCTTCAGCATTTCGACTACAGTTACATGAATTATGATGATGGATAGTGTGAGTCATCGTCACCTTCCGTTCAGAGAGCGTCATTGTAGGGAGCTTAATTTTAGAGAAAGTACATAACGGCAAAGGTACACGGAACGAATCACATAGCGCATACCGAGACTCTTCCCTGTGCTCTCATTGAATAATGCCCGTTCGTGACAACGGTTAGGTTAGTGGCATGGGGGATATGTCGCCCACTGCAAGGGTGGATCTACGTCCAGTGATGTCCGTTCATGACAATCGTTAGGTTAGTGGCGTTGGGGAAGTATTTCTCACGTTGAGAATGGGCCCACGTTCAATGATGTTCATTCGCGGCCAATGTGAGGTCAGTAACATTGATTGAGGACGTATTGCTCACGTTGAGAATGGGCCCACGTTCAGTGATGTCCATTCGTGACAAAGGTTAGGTGACTGACATTGGGAACATATCGCCCACGTCAATGATGGGCCCACGCGCAATGATGTCCGTTAGCGACAAAGGTTAGGTTAGTGGCATTGGGGGCATAATGCTCACGTTGAGAATGTGCCCACGTTCAGTGACGTCTGTTCGGGACAAGGTAGGTGGCATTGGGGACATATTGCTCACGTCGAGAATTGACCCATGTTCAATGATGTCCATTCGCGACGTAAGTTTAAGTTAGTGGCATTGGGGGCATATCGCCCACGTCAATGATGGGCCCACGTCCAATGATGTCCGTTGGGGACAAGGGTTAGGTTAGTAGCATTGGGGACATATTGCTCACGTTGAGAATGGTCCCACGTTCAGTGATGTCCATTCGTGACAAAACTGGCATTGGGGACATACCGCCCACGTCAATGATGGGCCCACGTCCAATGATGTCCGTTGGCGACAAAGGTTGTTAGTGGCATTGGGAACGTATTGCTCACGTTGAGAATGGACAGAAACCAAGCATGTGTCCAATGTACTCAACCACCGTACTAATAGAAGAGCTTGAAGAGAAGAACAAAAAGAGGTTTCGTGGTTGATGTAGTGCATAAAGGAAGCTTATAGGCTATCAGCTGGCCCGTCGCTGTCTCAGCCTGGAGAGGCCTAGCAAAGAAGAGATAATGCGCCAAACCAATGGAAGAGTATACTGGTAGAGAGAACCAGATGTCCTTAGGGTGAAAGGGACGGCACAAATCTATAGTCTGTCAGGGAAACTGTTTTTGTGTCGTCCTTTCTGTCTGTCGTCCTTTTTATCTCATGTCTATAGTTAGCTTCATCAGGGAACGTGTAGTTGTCAGCGTACACAATATTGGGCGAGTTTTGTTCTCTAATGCCTCGACCTTCGTGAGTAGAAGTTTTTTTGGGAAAGAAAGGCGATTACCGGAAAAGCGCCACCCTGACTTCCCATGGAAAGCTGAAGCAGCTCAGTCATGTTCATTTAGTTCCTTATCTTTCATCCTGCATTAATGCACCAAGCAGAATATACGCAACTCTGCAGTATCTACGCCTTGAAGTGCCTGCTGTCGATTATATATGGACACTAATTAACCCCATTAGTGGTTCCCTTGTTGCGGGTCTGCGACGTCAACGAGTGCCTTGCATATGCCACCGCTTGTAGTGGTTAGACATCATCCTGCCTGCACATTAAGTGCCCGAACAAATTAATCGCGTCATGCGAGTTATTTGGCGGGAGCCGCCTTGCGCTAATGGTTCTGAAGTTATCTAGGCGAAATACTGAGAATGTGTGCGTTGACGCTTCCGCAGTAAGGCAGCAGCGCGATGCCGAATGGACTGTCGCTCCGGTGATACTTTGAAGGTGACCGTCGTAAAATTAGATAAGTTTGGAAGCAGCTAGCTCTCTTATTTCATCTGTAGGGGCTTCAGATGGCTTCGTTCTTGTACGCTACGGCGAGCAGATACATTGTTTCTCTTGGGAGGGCCGGACGATGTTGGACGGAGAGGCGCCCCTCCCTGTTGCCACGACTACGCTCTGCGCTGACCTTTTCGTGCGGGCGACTCTTTGGTGAAAACTTACGCGTATAGATTGAAGAAGTGAGTGACGTATGCAGGAATATTATTCGAAGCCTCTCGTTCCGGTGCAGTTTGTGGATAGTGTCCTTGTTTGTGATTAACAGAGTTAGGTTACTTTGGCGTGTCAGAACGCTCGTTCCGTCGAAGTGCTCGAAGTAAGAGAAACAGTGAAGCGCGTTAGTGGACATTATCAATGAGAGGCTGGTTTCCAGAAAATTACTTGTCCCACACAGATTGCTGTAAGGCAGTATGCTTAGGTGAATACTCGGGGTGCCTGATATACGACTGCCTCGTACTTATGGAAGTGGATCTGTCCTGGCTGCACTGGCTGCACCTTAGTCTGCCGTATCCTCTTCACTTTTGCCTGTACAGCTCAAATGACTGTAAACGTGTTCTGCATATAAGAAGCAAGCACCCATAAATTGTGCAAGAGTCATTCGTTTGAGCAACCAGTGTAGGAACTTTGCAGTTCCTACACTGTTATTTTCCCTTAAAAGTAGTGCACTTTGCGCCAACCGTCAAAGAGAATGATATTTTCCAATGCTTAGATTTGTTGAAAACCTTGTGGGAGAAGCATATTTGTAGAAGATAACATATAGTCCAAGTATGCTCCTTCCATAAGGTTTCCAACAAATCTAAGCAGTGGAAAATATTCTGTTGGACGGTTGCCGCTAAGTGCACTACTTTTTCCTACGCAAACCCAAAGGAAAATAACAGTGTATTAGTGGAAGAACGTGAATGCGAACGGACTCCCTCGTACTCCTCAATTTGACGTGATGATTGTGTCTCCGTAGATTCAAAACGATCTTCCTGCCGACGTTTCCATTTGACGCCGTCGGGGACATTGTGTGTCGCGTGGATCGGGTCGCGACCTTGCGACGTCGTGTCATAAGACCAACCGCATAATCACTTCACCGATGTAAGGAACGGAACAGCCTGCCAATATTTTAAGGGGGCCACTAGTTAATCGAAATGAAGTGGATGACAGCCCATCATCCACTCAATGTCTCCACATCCTCCCTTATCCCCCTGTACGCTCCCAGTTGCCTTTCTCACCTGGTCGCTGCTGTTCCAAAGTGAAAATCATGAATTGCGCTCAGCACACGAGCATGTTGCATGTTATTTAAAATCATCCTCTGAAGAACTTGCAGTTACATAGGTGTGTGTGTGCTACAGGTGAGACGGCAGCGCAAAATGTCTACACGGTCCTGGCAAATAGACTTGCATTTCGCAAGGAAGTCGTTAAATAGGTCTCTACTCGTTCCTTTTGTACTGGCCTTTTATCACAGCCTACTACTTTTAGATCACGTTGCTTGAATGACATCTTTTTCTTCTTCTTCTTCTTTTTTTTTTTTTGTTTTGTTTCTGCTGCCAGCACACCACGGTACCATTTCAGCTTTTGGATCTGTCATAACACGTCTGCACATAAGTAACGTGTCCTGTGCTGCCTGTTGATTAGTGTGGACTTACTGGTTGCTCTGTAAGCACTTCGATTTTCAGAATGTGTCTTTTGGAGACCCCAGGGCACACGTAACCGCGAAATCTCAGCAAAGGTGGCGCAATTCATTGTGAAACCGGACCTGTCCCTGAGCGCGTTATGTTGGCTTAACATCCGCAAGTTGCCTTGGTTACCCAGGAGTACTATGGGATTCCTTCTATTTCGTTGCCATTGCATTCATGGGACGCCTCTACGGGGACGCAGCAATTCCAGTATTTGGCTTGTCAGGCACATATTTCAGAATTTGAAATCATGCCCCTGTTAGCGACTGGGAAAAGTGGCTGTGAAAGAAGCGGGCTTGTGAAGTGTTTCTTCCAACAATAAACATCGCTACACTTGGTATTCTCTCACCTGATTTGAATGTCAAAGTTTAAGAGAGGATTTAATGCTCTGTTCCCCTTCGATGCTTGCGACATAGCTTCGCGTTCTACGCTTCTTCGCTGTGCATCACTGATTGCTAGAGAGGTTGCAACATTGTACAAAGGGAGACCATTTGTGTCCCAGTTGATTTACCGAGCAATTGAGCCGCGTTTCCTGAGGGGCAGCGGTGTAACAACCCAGTAAAAGATATTTCGGACGACAGTTAGAGCTCGAGAGGGTGCAGTCAATCAATTAGTGTTTTGTGATCCGCTCGATACGAAGGCTGAGCTCCAAGGGAGCGAAGAAATAAGTGGTTGTGGGCACCTTGTAGCCAAATCTTGCTTCTCATGCCTCTTCCGCAAGCGTCTCGTCATGCAGTGAATGAATCCAGGGTATTGTGTTGTGTTCCTGTGCTCGCTCTTGTCACACCTTTCAACAATTTGTTCACGTTTCGCTCAGCAGCGGTAACAATGTACACGCCATGCCGCCCCCAAATGTTATACAGTCGGCCCTGAAAGCGTTATGGCGTAAGCTCTAACATTCAGGCATCCTGGGTTTTGCGTGGCAATTTCTATGGACATCAACCATTCTCCTCCCTGTGAACTTGATGGTGGGTGTTGTCGAGGTAATAATCTCGTCTCAGCTGACAAGAAAGAGCAAATACTGCTAATTAAATGGAATTATGTTAATAATTACGCAGTAGTTTAACTACCTTCTGAAAAGTAATTAAACCAGAGGGTTAACTATTTTGAGTATTAACTACAGTAGTTGATCTTCGTGCGAAGCTGGCATGTGTTACACTGTCCCTCACAAAAATCGTTTTT
>JARGYV010084831.1:0-10713 GCA_029532675.1 Ornithodoros moubata
TTAAGGCTTTAAAATTAACACTAACTATAAGGGGAACTAGTCGACGTTGTCCGTGTTTTATTGTTGTATGTATATGTAGAGCGAACACGCTGTGAAGACAAACATGTAGCAGATAAGTTCATTTTGCAGCCACTCATTGATGCTGTGCGATCAATGTTATGCTGTAACCAGTTCGAAACTCTTTCCCAGGACAGTGAAACGTAATGTGCGCACTAGTTATAACATAGAAAATAATACTATTGACAACTGTGGGAGTGGAATTTTGATGTTCATGAACTGGTTTGGTTTTCAGTAACATACTGAGATGCGCCTACATTTCTTAGGTTTAACCCGCAAGCAACAGGTCCAATTCCCAGAGTAAACCATGTTTCGAACCCCGCTTGCCTCAGACATGTTCAGAATGGAACAGCCTTCCTTGTTCGATATCCTGCTACTTTTGTCTTTAGGAAAGCCTTATGCAAATCACTTCTACCTGATTTGTTCATGATGTTAATTCATTGATTATTGGTCTCGTTCTCTTTGTCCTCATCACACTGTGTGCGCATTACTGTGTGTTTGTAGGCCCCTGTTGATATTTGTTTCTGACTCTCTCCGTGACCGCATTACATGTTTATGCTTTTCCCTAGATATTGTAAATGGCTAATGCTTCTCGGTAAAAAAAAAAAAAACATACGTAGATAAAATGCGTAAATGTTCATGTACGACCGCGCGTAATTCCAGTTCAATGTGACTTCAACTGCCTCGCGTCACGGAATTTTACGGGAGTAGCAAACACACTCTAATCCAAGTGAGAAAACACCAATGTCTTTTATGACTTCCAACGACACTCCGCCTGTGGTGTGAGTCCTACCGCAAGTATAATTACAGGATATCATTCTCTATCTCCATCTACTGCACATCTTTCGCTTCCATATTTGCGCTCCTCGCGTCATTATCTAGACACAAACAAGTAGCAAGCGTTGTGAAGTTGCTTATCGCAATGGAATGTCCCACGGCCTACGGAAGAATGTCTCTCGAAGATAGCTGCACCCGAGCGCCTTACCTTGTTTGGACAGAGAAAGAGCCACTCGAAAGCGACAATGGATCGGAGCCAAGCACGCGAGGAAACCATAAAACGTCCTGCTACCTAACTTTCTGCGGTCATTCGTTAAATGCAATCGATGTATTCATTTATTACCAGGGTACTGGGCGTTTTGAGGTTGCTTGTACCCTGTCTTGGATGTTGGCAACCTGAGGACTAGCATTATGTGGACTGCTGTGAGTGTTCATTTGCTTTAGAACACTGTTATTTTAGTTCTCAGTTTATCGACGTGCTCTGCGTAAACTACGTTTACAGATAACTTCAAAGCAAAGTACTGTGTGCTTCCTCTCTTTGGTTTATAGTAAACGAGTATAAACTATGCCTTGACAGCCTTATAAAGACAACTTTTCAACAGATATTCAAGTGGTCGTTCACCCTATAGAACACTGCGGATCTGGGATGAAAGGCCAGCATCATCGTGCAAGGAGCATCATCCTCCGGATGCGTGAGGCATAGCTTATATCCACAGCGCAGTTAATATGAATTCCGGAAAGCCTCTCCTTGTGACTTTCGCCCGTTTTTTTTTTTTTATCCTTTCTCTCTTTTTTTAATATACTTAAGCATGGCGCATCAACATGATGAAATGCAACGTTAAGGACGTTATAGATTCATTGTGTTCCTGTATATATGAAATAATTCCCCACATTATTCAGATTCACGGCAAGGCTTCTCAGCGGTCTCAGTCATATATAACGCTGTTGCTCTGTCGTTGATTGCATTTGCTTGGATTTCTTGAAAGTTTAAGTTTTGGCTTGGGCCGCTCTTCCTGTCGTACAGCCACCCAGTACGATTGGATGGCGGCCCACGTTACATAGTGCTACGTAGTGCATATGTGTGTAATAAATATTCTGTTAAGCTAAAGCATATTTTGTTCGTTTTAGGTTGCTGTTGTCAGTACGGGATTTGTATAAACTGGATTATTAAAATATTAATTCTAGTAATTGTTATATATTCATTTTTTGACTACAGCAGAAACAGAGTCACTAACTTTTTTTTTGTGCTAAAGAGAACCGAAATTAAGGACCGAAAGCGGGACTTCTAACAACATGAATAAGAAAGACAAGCATCGCCTTGACGTCAACCGCGGATGGCATTCTGTCAAACCGTTCGCTTTTAGACTCTGGCCTTCACTAGTACACGCCTCCAACAGTTCCCCCTTTCTCTTTTCTTCTCCTACCAGCTGTTCTATGGCTGCCACGCCAAGTGACTTTGCTGACTTCTTTCCTTCATGAAATAAAAAACCACAGCTTCCTGTAAAGCAAGCTTTCCTGTATCAACAGAGATAATGCGGCAGAGCCCGTTTCGATTCCTTTCCCCACTAGTAACGACCCCACGGCTTCCAGGTTTTTACGGTTGCAGACCTCCAGAACGGCTCACACGTCTATACAAGCAGCCACAACCACACGGTCACGGTGACAGAGGGCACAACGCCCCAAAACAGCGAAGCACTCTGCCCCATCCCATACCTGCGTGTGTACGCGCGTTAAATGAGAGCTGCAGGAGGCCAGGTGGAAGTAATTGATACGTTGGAACGCAGCTTGCAGGCGAAATGCGGTCAAGTTACATCATCGCGTTCTTCTAAGTCATTGGCATTGACCTCGTGGGTGCCGAAATTATCCTCGAAGAAATGTAGCCGCTGGCAGAGTCCGCAGCACAAGGAGATGGCAAAAGGCATGGCACAAGATGATGCATAGTACGAAAGAAAAAGCTGAGTGCCAGCCTAGACTTGGGTCCCAGTTTGCAGCTGGAATAGTGCCATGAGAAGTACGGTGCAAGGAGCTTCGGGATCTGAATTCGACTGCGCACCATTAACATGATCGAGCCGTACAATATTGGACGAGTGACGTTGCGTCCAGTGGTGGACGTTGTAGACAACATTCTCAAATGGAACGCACCATCGATAAGATATGCATCTTCCGGTCATATCACTGCACCTGGAGGCTGAAGCAGGCCCGTTGGATTGAAGTGCACTACGCGTCGCACCGTCTGGGTCGATCGGGGGCTAGTTTCTGAGGCAATAAGAAATTGCTATCGACCGCAGCCGGATAACGTCACATGAACAAGTGCTGTTCTTGGTACAAACCTCGGCTAAGTGATATCAATTGATCGAATATCATCCATCACTCAATCTGTGTGAACTTCCATTCTTGCAGTATATATGTGACAAGCGCCGTACAGATGGGGCACGTGGAACACAGAAACCGTGTGAGGCGCAGGCTCGGTACAGACGCCATTCCTCTCGAGCGGCTACGCAACGATGTTGCTTCATCCATATGGGATGAACGGACGAAAGTTGCAATGACCTCGCACGCTCTTCTCAGGAGATGACATCAACTATCGATCACCTTCTTGTTATTACATGATAGTGGAGTGCCAATTTAACGTCGCAAAACACCTGCGCGTGAGATCGACTCCCGGAATGTCTGGCTGCAGGCCGACTATTAACGATGTCGTAACCCAGTCCATTATAGTCAGTAGCGTGCTTACTCTGTTTATCCCTCCACCTGGCGCGCTTCCAGCTGATTACCGTAAATGATAAGACACATCTGTGTCCAAATGCTTTCCTTAGAGTGTATACTCTCAAAACTAAGCACAAACTAGAAAGAAAACAGATGGCTTAGCTTTCGCACGACTTCTGCATACCATAGCAGATGGCAAAAAATTTCGGCACATCTATCTTTCACTTCTTCTTGTACATTACAGAGCCGAAAACAGGTGGTCAACGAGGCGAGAACGAAGCTATGTTTCGTACACGTCGATATCAAACAAGGAAACAGGTTCAACATTGCAGACGACGCTGATAAGATGAATGCTTCGCTAGTCGACCGAACGCCTTCACTCATATAGTCATCACGTATCGCTGCTGTTGAACGGCCGAGTTGCTGTACCTGGTGCTCGAGGCACATTTGAGGAAGGTACAGAGACTCTCTCTCGAGGGATTGTGTGCATCTTTACTTCTTTTGTAATAATTTGTAATAACTTATTTTGCATCTTTCATGACACAAGTTTTGAGTTCCATGCCACGATTTCGCTTCCAAACACAATGTTTACGCTTTCTGTACAATCCTCACAATCGTGTGAGAAAATTTAACCATCCCGTGCAACTACCTGCGATTCGCGCGTATAGTGCGCTGAAGGTTTCAGTTTTGACGCTGTATAGTAAAGCATAATAGTTAACTCACAGACACATGCACCCAATGCAAGGAAAAGAATGTCCCGACGTTCTACCTTTCCTGGTCGGTCTTAATAAGCACGCACAACGAATTATTAGTTGGTGAGCTATAGACCGGGTTTAATAACTCCCTATATATGAGCACAGAGAGCGTCTGGAGGATTTATGCCCAAAGTGCCCGTTCCGGATGTTCTCAGTTTGCCCGAGCTGGGATTATGTTTTCCAATCTGCTCCGTCGTCCCGCTGTCAGTGCGGAGGGTAAATTAGAGGGGCCACCGATTAATTGTGCCTCGGCTGCGTCGGCTCATTTGCATGCAAGAACACGTCTCGCGTGCCGGCATCGTTTGGCCCGCTGTGCTTGAGGGCAACTCGACCGTTCGCCTCATCCATTGCGGATGTATGGTTTCACGTCTTCCCCAAACACCTTCGATCAAATAAGTCGGTGCCCCGCGAAGTGATCGCTCGGTTGGCGAGATTACTCGTCCCGTTCCTTTCTCTCTGTAGGTGACCCTACGCTTGTCACATTTGCTGTTGCTTCAGTTACGTAATAAGTACACGGAACAGCTGTCAGTATGTTTACAATCCTTCGGAAAGAATAGCCTCTGAGAAGAGGGTTTTTGTGAGAGCTCCCTGTTTTACAGGAAAGCGAACGTAGACCTTGCGAAACTTACACCGTCCCGTAAGCTAAACTCGGTGCTCCGTCTACTCCCCGAGCGTTCCCTTCGCCTAACGGGAGAAGAGCGGCTATAGCTGCTGCCCAATCCCCCTCGTCGTTGTCTCTGCTTATCGCATCCCCGTCTTAGCATAAATCCCGCAGCTGAGGAGGGTTCGTCATAATTATACGATCGCTCCCCGTAGAGTGTGCAAGAAACTGGCAATTTTCCCTGGGAAGCTTCAATCGATGGCCGCATGCTGACTCTTAATAGGAGCTAGATTAGGCTGAATAAGTAATCATCATCTCCCCCCTGCTGCTGTTGCGGCCCACGAGACACGAGCGCTGCTGTGTTCAGCATACACAGCAGTGCAAGAAGCACTCTTTCAGCAGCGAGACGTTGGCATGTAAATAGTTAAGCGTCTTCTTCCCCCGTATCCCTCAAGAGGAGGAAGCCAAGTGAATTTTTCACGGGCCTCAGCGTTCGCCGCTCTTCTAATGTGTTGTTTCGACTTAGGGTGGGGAGGCTACACATGCTGGGTATCAAAGATTGCTTGCAGGATTTGCGTCAGCGTGTTGTGGCTGTTAAATTAGGACGCAATGCTCGTTCGGTGGAGCGCCATTTTTGTGCAAAGTTTTAAAGTTTCCTTTCATTATAACGTTTTCTCCTGCGAAAATTCCTCATATTAATGCTACGAAGTTACGAGTAGCAACACATTCGAAGATTTGAGTCGTGATATCAAGTGACTCGGTATTTAGCCCTAAACGTTTCTCGCGTCTTTTCATAATTCGACTATATTTCTACACAGTTCAGTATACCTGCGCCTGGTAGGGTTGGAAGACATTGAAAGGAAAGGAAAATCACATCCTCTACATAATATTATCTCAGTAAACATAATCATACATCAATAACCTCATCGGATTAGTTCGAAATTTGTTATGGACGAACACAACAAGCAAAGCGCTCGCAGAACACAACCATACTACGATACGACGTATACCAGATTCAATATCATGCCGAAAGGCATCTGTTACAAGGGGCGCAGCCCGCCAAGAAAGGTGAGAAAGGCCTATGAAGGTCGGGAATATAATGTAACAGCCTCGACCCTGCAGTAATGTTCCAATGCCCTCCATGACAGGTCGCAGCTTGGCCGCCACTCTAGACGAAGAAGTCATCCAATCCGTTCTCTCCATTTCACTCTTTACACACTCCTCACTCACAATTCATACACGAGGTCGGCAACAACAAAATATGACCGGGACCAGCCACAACTATGGACGACACAAACGCGGAGCCTTCAACAGTGCTAAGCAACACCCAAACAGAAGAAATTCAGGAAACAGCCTTCGAATTTTCAGTGCATTGTTGCAGAATCTCAACGTTAACAGCAGCTTTCATACTCAGAAAATAATAAAAAGGAAAACGAGAAACGATACGGATCACTCTGGTTCTTCCATCTGTGCCGTTTCACGTTGCGCCAGCATGCTCAAGCCAAGAATATCTGGAGGGATACGAGGTCGTGCCGGAGCAACTGTGAACAACCTGTTAATGCACAAGTTAAAGGGCGAAATCCGGGTACTAACCACTACACAAGGCGCGGCCGGATACCACATTGGTACCGAGTGCCGTCGGCTCGCCTACAGAGAGTTTGTTTCTTTGTTCGTCGCCTGCCTGCACCACACGCTGTGGGTATAACAGCGTCCATTTCATGCACCGGCCACGAAACTCGGCGTGCTGCGTTCCATTCTGTGGCTAATTTGATCAGAAACATGGTGACCTTGTGGTCTCCGTGATGGTGTCGGGAGTAGCCGCTTCAACATGTGGTGGAGTCAACCCTTTTGTCCTCTTTCTTTTTTTAGGCTACCTGAGACCAGCGTCCATGCAAATATAGATGTTTCAGCACAAATACAAGTGGTGGCGCTGTTGCGCCATCAACTGCTAGGCGTTACTGGCCTTGCCAATGGACAGCAACGTAATAAAAATATAATAATAATAATAATAATAACGACCTGAAGTAATAAACGCTGTCTTCGCGTTTCCCAAATAAATGTTATCCAGCAGCGACATTCTAGCTGTCCTATTCATGGTCATATTCACGTATGCACCTGAAGCCAAGTACCAGATAGGCTCCAGTTCGAAGTTACAAGCACTCGCACAGGCCTAGTTCTTTGCAGGCAGGATTTGAGGCCCGTGGAAATGTTTCGTAGTTCTATACCAATGGACGTAACGCTGTGACAGAGCGATTCCTCATATCCTGGGAAAGTGGGACACGCGGTCCCTCACTTCACCATCCCAAGTTCTCTCGTTTAAAGTTACTTTGCCGAAGCCTCTTCGTCCGAAGCTCATTACAGTCGCATAAATGCATACACTGTAATGTCTTTCAGTAACTCGAATAAGACAAGCGTGCAACGCGCTTATTACCAAGTTGTCACATCGACGACGCAGTAACACGAGTGCATATGACACAACTTGGGTACAATCAAGTAGCGCATGCACGGCCAAGATCCGTTCTGCAATAAAACACTCCGAGGTCGCTGCTGCATATATCATGTGATGAAGTTTGTCATGCATGAATTTGACAAGGGAGAAAAATTTTAACGGCGGCTGCATTGTCAATCCCGTTTTCCGCTATGTTCATCCCGTTCGTATGGTCGCCACAATTTCTTCTCCATTGGCTCTCGATTCCAACAGGAGCATAGAGCCACTTCCTGAGCACCTCCTGTCACATGTAAATTCATAGCCTTAACAGAAAACGTGCAGATACGCCGAGCCGTCACGACGTCACCCATCGCTGCTTGTAAAAGAGCCAAAAAGAAAAGTGGGGGCAGCCAGTGTCCCCGTCTGTAAACACAGAAGTTTGCGTCGTCTGCGATTAGGCTCAAGAAACCGCTCATTATTCCAGCCAGTCATGTGGATTGTCGTCTGGCATTAATCCTCTTTGAGCCTGCAATTAAGCCACCCCTTGGGCAGCGCCATCAAGAGAAGAAGTCCCAGAATGAAAAGAAAGCAGAGTGCAGTTCCTGCTGTTAACTTCATGCTTCGTCCACTTGATCTGACCTGTCAAAATATTTTATCTCTTCCTTGTTTGTTCCTGCAGCATGGAGTAGAGGGGGAATTCCCACAATAGCGGACCATAGTGTCGTCGGGCTGTGGTGAGATAAGAAATAGGGGAGAGGCAAGCATGGGGGCGATTGGGGTGTTGGCGAACCCTGAATTGCTGTGTGTATTTTAGCTGCTCTTGATGGTGGCACTGTGTGGATGCCAGCATTTCTTGGCCGTAAAAGTCATACCGGACCAGAAACTTGGATGGATCTGGACAAGGCACTACACTGAGGGCTCTTCAATCACTCTCGGCACACATCACATGTTAACGTCCCTTGATAACGTGCATAGCGTAAGACTGAAGGTGCAACCGTACCCTTGGCGTCGATGGCTCTTTTCCAACTCCAGTTCTGATATAGAATCAGCGAACACGTTGCCAACCGGGCTATCGCGGCGAAGCTCAGATTTCGTCGTTCCTTCTATTACAGAAATAAGTGGTAAACGGCACAGCTTACCATTACCAAACTTTTGAGTTTGCCATGAATTGTCAAAAGACAACCATAACATGCCGCGGGATATGGAACGAAGGTCAGCATGCCCTCTGGATCAGCGGAGCTCTTTCGCGCCTGCCTACAGTTGCCAATTCGTCCTGGGTGCTTCCAGTACAGGGTGTGTCATGCCCGGGTGGCCTTATTGATCAGTCCCAGCTGCGGAAATGCCACGCTAGCCCTCCAGTCAAAATGTAAGGAATGTAGTCCGGCCCGTAAGGACGACTCACACGAACAACGACATGTTTAGATGAGCTCATATTTTTTTTTTTCCCCTGCTTTTAGTATAGAAACAAATATTTCGGATCATATGTCGGCATTACTGTACTTGTAGTTTGGAGTAATTCTGGCTTTTATAGCAGGAGCCATCCGACGGCAGTATGCGTAATGTCACTCCCCCTCGATCGCTGCCTGTCTGTGAAGGCTATTATAGTCAAACAGGTATCGATTGGGACTCCAAGTCGCCGTCAAGTGATCTGGCTAATCGTTGCCCCGTTTCGTCTATTTCTGACGCGTTCTGAAAGTAGAGCGTGGACAATGTCTGAAAGGCAAGCTCATTTGATACCACTGTCACGTGATTCGTTCAGACATCGCCTGTGTCAACGAAGGGAGAAAAAGAGGTCAGCTGACGCCAAGACGAACCTGAAGTAAACGATTGTGTTTTAGCGGATCGATGGAAGGTAATGCTTGTTTTAACGACGCTATCAAATGACGTGGGTGGCCTCCAATGAAAGTGGTTAACAAGACATCAGGTCCTGCAGGGGCAATATTTGGCCGAAATTTCAGAGTCCTCAGGCATTAAATGAACTAGCGTGAAAGATGTTGGAAGTTCGATTAAAGAAAAAAAAAATGGAGAGGTCGGTTTCCCCAGTGAGAAACCGGCTACTCCAGGGGGCTTAAAAAAAAAAATGTATCGCCAGCCTTTTATAACGCATATTATGACAGCTTACTCCAAATGTAATGGCGCAGAATTTAATTTGCCGTTTTGACAGCATATTAAGTGTGTGCGCGGGTGCTTGTGCGTGTTTAGATGTATGAGAGGTTTAGGGTGTTTGATTATGGTGCTGATTTTTCTGCTTAATTACGTTAATAAGGGCTGCCGCAGGTTTAACACACTGAGTAAATAAACCATTTGTCGAAGGAGGTATCAGAACGTTTTGCTGTGTGTTAAAGTTCGCAATAAAATGGCACGACCTTAACTCTTACCAGCACAATGCAAACGTTGCCTGAATGCTTCGGACGTACGCACGTCTTACCCTGAAACGATAGAGCTGGGAATGTAGGCCAGTGCAGCCGCTGCCCGTAAACGTTAACGGTCATTGGGTACGGGAGGTTGGCGCCGTATACCATATACAAGAGTCCAAAACAACGACAATATTTAGCGGGCCTTATCTCGGAGGTCGGAGAAGACTGCGAAGTGGTCATTACACTCATGTGGGTCGGATTGACACAGCCATATAAGAGCAGCATGCGGTGTTGCCGCCAATGCTCTGGTAACATTATTTTATCAACATCGTCTCCCCGCCATAATGCAATACGCCCCCAATTTACGTGTACATGGAGAAAGATACTTTCCTGCATACTGTTTTCGTGCCAAATAAAACGAGCAATAAAGGGAACTGATGTACGTACATCATAAACATGCGCTGCGAAATACGTCCGACTTGGCTGAGTGTATTATATATGAGAGCATGCATAATAGGTATCAATTCATGGCATTGTCGATGGAGAACGACTCGTAAACGGATCCGTCTCGCTCGAAGACTGCTTTCCATCATCCTCAATCAAACTTGACTTTCCAGACGAGTGCGTCTCATAGAACAGGATTCGTGGGAGAGCTATTGTGCACGGCCGATTTTGGCCACCAGAGTTAAATAGACGGAAGCCGTTTTAAAGTAGAGGCGTTACTCACGATCGACCTACCGCCGTATTAGCTGACGAAATAAGCCCGATTATCGGACGCTCTCTCAGGGTGTGATGGCACGAAAACAATTTCGAGCCTTCGTTTTTGAAGTTTCAAACATCTTTAACGCATATGCGCACGTCTGTTTACTTGGACCGGACTTCTTGTTGACAGCTACAATTTCCTCCCATTTTACCAACAGCAGCCAGACGAACAAGAAGCGGAGCTAAGGATCAGATCTATCCAAATGCTCGGTCTGGAATTTCATTCTACGTCTCTGTCTTTGTCTTTTTTTTTTTTTTTTTTTTTTTCAT
>JARGYV010084838.1:0-10245 GCA_029532675.1 Ornithodoros moubata
AGAGAGAGAGAGAGAGAGAACGTATACACATAGAGTAAGCTTCGTATTGCGTAAACCGTGACTCCACGTGTTCAGGAGTCCTCCAGACTGAAGTTACTGACTATAGAGTACCTTGAAATCCTACTACCACAGAACTGTCGACCTTCATGTATGCTCTAACCCGGTATACCTCGTGCACAACAAGGACATAAAGTACGTTATGTACTGTATATATAGTAGCACCAGTACACGCCCTTACAGCATTCTAAGCAATCCTTTCATCACTCCTCGCGTACTATCACGCCATCAGTATGCTAAAAACGCCCTCCTCAAAACACGTACGCGTGAAATATCGTCAATGTACGAAACACATTTAGATCAGCGGCCGGGAGGTGAGCCCGTGAGAACGCTCCATTCAGGTGCAACTCAAGTGCGACTCTCGACCATCTAAAAAGGAGGTCTATGAAGGAAATGGGGCAACGGGTACTCGTCGTTTGCATGCAGCATGGCACGGGGGTCTCCGGGGTTCTGCAGCTGATGAGCCTTTAGCGTGACGGCTCTGAATCAGAGTGCCCGCCGCACCCCGGTACCTTTTTTTTTCGCCGGTTGGCTTTCGCTTTGCACGGAGGACAGCAACGTTGAATAACAGCGACGGCGGAAAAGCACCACGCAACTGCCATTAGTCAACACGAGTCGTAACCCCGAGCGGTATCCACGTTTCCGAGTAAAGGCTCCCCACGTGGACGGGAGGACATGGATATGAGTCGGTCAACTACTATCACGCTTTCGTTGCTGCGGTATACCCGACAGAACGGGAAGAGGAGGAAGGTGTCAGAATTCTTCAAAACAGCTGTGTTACGGTAACATCACGTGGTTGGGACCGCACAGGACACTTTGGATGACACAAATAACAGTGACACTGACCCATCGTACTGGAGAAGACATCCTCTGGCTCGCAGTCTTATATTTCCTAAATCCATCCATCGATCCACAGGAAGTTTTTACTACACGATGTAAAAAGGAAGAAAAAAAAAAAAAAACGGCAATGGGAAGAAAAAGTACTTTATGAGTTTAATTAAGAGCTGCTACGAGCTGCCTGAAAGTACGCAAGCAAATGTCAAATGCAAATATAATTTGTCGTTGTCTGTTAAACAGAAGAGATACCATTCTGTTAGGGATGAAGAGTTAGACAGGTCAGCTCGAGGGCCAGCTTGAAGCACGGACTGGTTTCTATTTTACTGTAGTGGTAGCCCCTTCTATCGAACAAAACCTCATAATAAATTTACTTGTGGACGTCTTTTACAGCAACTCGAACGGAATAAAACGGTGCTCCCACAGATGTCCCAGATGTCCCCTGTACCATTTATACTCGAAAACGAAAGCTGCGTCGCTTACTATTGACTCTTCATATGCATTTTTTTTTTTTTTTTTACCATGGCGCGAATTTCTTTGTAAAAATGTACAACAGCCCTTCCAAGAAATCATCAGGAGTAAAACAATAGGCAGTCGTGCACTGTAATAATCAAAGGGAAACATCCCTTTTGCTCTGACTGGTCCTGTCTTTCAACATTAATCTTCTTTGCCGTTATCGCAGTCTGCCTTCACTTCACGCTACTATTACTACATTCTTTTCTTTTTTTATAATGCATCCCTTTTGGTTTTGTTCTTTTCCAGTTCACACATGCTTTTATTGTCACGACTCACGCGGAAGAACGCACAGACCTCATGTGTGCACATGGTGGGCGTCGCGCCTTTTTCCGCACGAAATATGAATGCACCCAACCATTTACGTACATGCTATAGCAGGGAATAAATTTGCATTTCAAAGTCCACTGAATTCCCTTTTTCCTTCCGGCGTGCGAAATCCTACATTTGTTTCGGCTGCGAAACTATTTACACTCATATGTCGTCGCAAGATTCGCGGAACGCGCCCCAAGCGGCGCGCTTGGATGGAGAAAGATGCGTGTGCGTTAAATACGCCACGCTCGATGAGTTCGAGAAGAATATACTCGATTCTCTGAGATCGGGTGTAAGCACGCCAGCCCTGAAAGGAGAAAGTGCAGCCTGGATTTTCATGAAATACTAGTTATACTGGACCCGCCTTGAATTTCTCCTTTACATATGGAAGTCACATATTGGGACGGTTGCTGAAATGATGACCCAACCGTGCCATGTTCTCCTTCTTGCTGTGCAGTACTTTCCTCATGTATTACGCCGATTGTATTTTTTTCTACTACAGGGTTGAGATTGAATTCAAGGTTTTACCTCATTTTCATCGTCTATAGTAGTATAGTAGTAGCATTCTAATTCAGGCACCCTTAGATTACTGTATTGCTCCTTGGAGTAATACGTATAAGTCGTACCTCGAAAGCTTATTAAACTCCAGAAAATAACTGTAAAACTAATAAAAATTCGTGCGTGTGTTGTCGTTATTTTCTTTGTTGAATATTCTACGCTTTCCTGAAAAGTTTGTGAACGGTGTTCCTTATTTGTTGATTGTTCTCTAAAAAACTAATTTGCCCTACAGCAATGGTCTATTTAAAAAATGTAGAAGAGACAACCGAACTGTTGCACATAGTAGTGTACATTTCATATTGACCGAAAAATGTATAGGCGGGAGAAATGGTGCGGTTGAGGACTTCGCTTATGGTTCTATTTGTAATTTTTGTTTTAGATTTCTTCAGTCTAGTAGAGGGTACAGAGGGTCCGAGTAGATGATGTGTTAGCAGGGGGCGACAAAAGGTCAAGCCCGTCTGAAGTTCGAATTCCCCCAGAGATTACGATGGAAGTGTCGGACGTGCTTCAATCGCCCCCGGCATCCGAGCCCTACAGGGGACTCAAGCCCGCGTTCCTATATAATCCCAATGCAGACAGCCGATGATACGCCTGCATGCCAATTTTTGTTCCTGCGGACTCTGATTCCCAGAGCCATCACACCGCGACACCTAAGCACAAGACCTGGCAGCTCTCGGTAGCCTCCAGCGGGGGGCATGTGTAGGTGCTGCGACTGAAGGGCTCGCGACGGGAGGAAGACGACGACGAGGCACGAGAGTTCGGCAACGTGCGAAAGTAAGGACAGTGTTCGTTTAACCACCGTCGAATAAAGACGTTGGAACCTTTTCTATTGTAGTTGTCCACCACAGGCACACAAGATCCAATGAAACAAATGATCCAGCAGTGCATGGACAGCAACTCCTTTGTATCTTTCCAATAACAGTCGCAACGCAAAGGGGGCAGAGGCCACTGAAAGGTATCTTTAAAGTACCGTCCGCTATGTCGCGAGAGCTAATGTTGGGCTTCGAAAGGGCGGACAAGAAATACCAACATGACCGCCACTGAGTGACAACGAGTTCTTATCTGGTTTCTAGAGTAATGGTACTACACGGGTTGCTTTGCGTGTAAAGGGGCCTACCTCCAGAGTAGGTAGCTCCCCTACTTGATGACAATACACACGATCTCAAGCGACGTGTAGAAGAGGTGACAAGTGGCATGCCAATATATATGTCTCAAAATGCATGAGGTCCCCAAAGATAGCCCCGGTTTCTTGGCAAAATTATGAAACGCTTACCATCTGGCTGCAGTCTACTGGCGTCTTGTCGTTGACTAAACCCATTGTCACTACACAACACATCGTGTACTCATAACCAAACCAATAGCGCAGCACAAACGAATAATCGAAAATTCGTCCTTTACACAACACGGGTACGACCAGCAGCTTCCATACCACGAACGGCAGTAATGAAATGACTTCGACTACTGACTGAGATAAAACGCGATTGCCACCTTCTGCAACCCGTGCTGATAACGGCAGCGTCGTGAAAGAATTGAAAAAAAAAAAAAAAGCTAAGGGAAGGCGATAACTTCGTGATAAGGCGTTCCGTGCATGATAACGGCCGGCGGGAGCTGCGTCTTGCTAAAAGTCAATGATTTTAAAAGCTTGTCATGTACCGGTGGCTATTTTCGGACAGTGGCAGTTGTTACACGTGCAATTTCAGATGTTACCGTGCCTCGGAACAGTGAACGCATGCCGGTCCTCTAGGACTTGGCACACTGGGCCAATATTCGATTTGGGAAAACATTTACGGTATATACGTTTGCGACGCGGCCTTATTGTTCCACACAGCGTAAAATGGCATCAAATTTTATTGACACGTTCTGGAGGCACTAAAAATGTCTGAAATTAAAAATGATCCTATTCAGGGCTACACAGTCAAACACATCGGCAAGACCCCGTTCTTCAGACCGAACTTGTATGAACACCATTCGTAACAGATCAGAAACAGTGGAGATGCCCTGCGACTGGAAACTCCCGTCGGAATTTTAGGCCCCGGTATAATTTGGGGCTGCCATTCAAAATGTTCCTCAGTGTGCAGTGGAACTCGGTGCATGCGCAAAGTAAGCGTTCGACTGAGAAACAAGTCCGAAGTCAGGGGCTGACCCTGTCATTATGCTCGAGCGTGGAACATCATTAGATGGGCCAAATGGAGCGCCGATATACTCGCATTGTTCTTTAGGGCCTGTTAGTCTTAATGTGGACGTGTGCCGTTTTCTGCTGCACACACGCCGCATACAGGTCCCTTTCGCTTGGTGAATAAAATTGTCTTCCACGTAAACATCCCCTTTTTGAGTGTGTTTGCTTACTCGCTGTTTTCTTTTACTAAACTTTCAGCCGTATTTTACTGCCTTCAGTCGCATGCGAGATGTTAATTCTTGGATGTAGCACGGCTGTATGTTCTCCCCATTATTATCTCTATTCGCCCAATTGGAGAATAACACGAATGAGTGAAGAGTAATTCCCAATATTCACCCTCTGTGGAACATCGCTGCTTCCATTGAAGGAGTATACAAGGAGACTTGCGTATTGACTGATCGCGCCATCTGGCCGCATCCTCCCGATGTAGTGGCTATGCGTGCTCGCGGAATCGTCGATGTCATACTTGAGGCACGTGTCATAGCTTTGCGCAGCGGGCTTTCACAACTCAAGCAGTACAGTTGTTCACAAATAACCGGAATTTGCACGTACATCTACCGGTCTCTGTTTGATCATGTACCGGTTGTGTACCGTGTACTGGCTTCGGTCCTGTACGCGACCTTTAAAGGCATGTTATTAAGCCGGCATTAAGCATGTAAGAAGCCTTTGCGCTGTGTTGCACTTTCACTTCAAATTTCGCTCTAGCCCTGGTCGCAGAATGCCACACGCTGTCTTTCTAAAAACTTTCAGACGTTGCATGGACCCGACGGAGTCTCGACTGGTGATACAAAGGACGGTCGAATTCAACTCCCTCGACTGTGAAGTTGATTGATTCGCAGTGAGGGCGCCTAATAAAATATACTTCCTAATTGGTAGTTGCGTCCTTCTTCGCCCTCCACTGTATACCCCTTATTAAAAGTGAGTCTTCTCTTCCGTGTGCATCATCGACAAAGAAGTTGTCTTTGAGTCTTGTATCAAATGGAGTCATCAAAGCAGAGAGTGTTGACAGACTGTCGCGTGAGTGAGCTTTTGTGTATCGCTCGAAATGGATAAAAGCTAGATCTGACTCCTAATTAAATTTCTTTGTCGCCTAACAAAACGTCAAGGTGGGGGTGTGGATGCCCACTAAAGCATGAAGACTTCATTCTGAAGGCGTGAGCCGGAAGTTGTCGATTCTGTGGTCCTTCGATGCACTTTCACGTTACGTTCTTCATCTTCATCTTCTTCATCTACGTTGATCCCATTCCTTGTCACCATTACGCCGTGTTGTGACACAGTACGCATTTATGCATGGAGTTCTGTTCTTAGTGAGCTTGTATTCTCATAACTGGGGGATGGCTGAGTGCGAGGAGGCCGTCGAACTGTGATGTTTCGTAGCAGATTTCATCGACATACAGACCTCCATCTATTCGAGTTTACCAGGATGCGCTTCTAATATAGGCTCCATTTTATATGCGTTCAGTTTAGTTAACATCCACAAAAGTGAGAGAGAGCAACTTTTACTTTATTGGGTATTCTTTATGTTTCATGTTCACACAACCCCTTCCTACGACCATTTCACAGTCGCTATGGGCTCAGATTCCGCAGAAAGCCTTGTTCACGGATCAACGACCACTAATACTGGAGGGCATTTCACCGAAATATGAAAAGGAAACGAACGAGGGGG
Source organism: Ornithodoros moubata (assembly GCA_029532675.1). NCBI lineage: Eukaryota > Metazoa > Arthropoda > Arachnida > Ixodida > Argasidae > Ornithodoros > Ornithodoros moubata. The sequence continues at coordinate 6,117 of JARGYV010084838.1, forward strand.
ACATGGCAGATGTGTACAACAGGCTATCGCTGGCACCCCACAAGATCCGTAATAACAGAGCAGGAGACCCCGCTGCAGACAGGGACACTTCCGGAACAGTCACATTCTTTCATCTCTCGGCATCCCGTGCACCGGATCCGGGCCCTGCAAAGACAGCGATAAATATACTTAAAAATGAGGATGCCACCTATTGGTCATGTTCTCTATTTCCTTAGCACAAAGAAAATGTGCCCAAAATGTACAGAAATATAAGGTCAAAGCGGTTAATGACTTGACCGCGTGTACACGGCTTCAAGAGAAGGTCCTGCATGCAAGAAAAGACATTTGAAGAAACTTAATCACGAATTATGTCCTTGCGCATGTTCGCTCTGTTGACTGAAAACAGAAAGCTTACGGAATGTTTGTGGAACATTAAGCTTAGAACAACGTATAGCTATCGAACAAAAGCCTACAAGTCTTGTTTCTAGCACGTTAGTGGGAAGAACAACATACGAAGGAAATATGTCTGTTCAGTGCAGTTCAGAAACGCGCAGTCGAAACAGGGTCTGTGGTGGCTGTGTCGGGAAACCGTTCTCACATATACGCATTTAATCGTAAGAAAAAATCTCAGGAAAAGTTCCACCTGAGTATCTAGCTGCCCGAATTCAATCGTGTTGACGATGTCCAGTTCTGCTTATAATGTACCACATGAACTCACGCATGATAACATAAAACAGCAACACAATAAAATTGCAGGCAACGTTAACGCCCGTGTTTCACGAGATGGCTTAGAGGGAAAACTGGAGGCGACTCTGTATAGGAAGGAGCACATGGATTTCCAATATACGCGCTTATATTGATTAGCAAAGTACTTCTGGGATGACAGCACTCGTGCAGAAAGAAACAGCTAGCCCTTTTGCTTCTTCTTCTTCCTCACGCACGGAGTGAAACATGCTGCCCGTTTATATACATACATGCGCAGATATATAGTACGCATCACGCCATGCGGAGGCCCCTTCAGCGAAGATTTGTGCAAATTGTTACTAGCACGCTACAGCCATCTTGAGAGGAATTCAGCGTGACTCGGCGCGTCTCGCACATTTGGGTCTTGAGGAAACGGACGTCGGCTTCTGACTGTTATATAGTGCGGTCTGCCTATAGTACCGTCTCCTAGACGTCATATCTGCTGGGATTACAGCAGCGAAAACAAGACAGACACACTCTATATACATAACTTCAACGCAAAACACCGCGAGAACCAGAATCAGAATGATATCATTCGTTCATCTGATTGGTGAAAAACGGGAGCTGAACGCCCCCCTGACTTTCTTTGGCATACCTGCATATAAATGTCACAAAAATACGTTCGCCTACCGTTTCTAATATATCCCGTCTGTTGAACGATCTATTTTCAGAGTGTGTAAATGCTTCTTCCTTGCCCATCCACATATCATATAGAAACCACTATCCTCTGGAGTCCCCACAAAAGTAAACTGATGCGGGGCGCCAGTATATACTATACATGTGTCTGTAATTCACGAATCGCATGTTTCGTAACGCACAATTCGCTCACAAGTGTTTCGTATACTCACTGTTCGTGCTTCTTACTTCATGTGCTCACCGGCGTATTACTTGCAGCTCATTAAGCATGCGATGCTCAAGTTGTGGACTGCGTATAACGGAAATTGCATTGACGACTGTGCAATCGACATGGTGCAAAGGTGATATGCAAATAAATGTCTGCTATGCACGTCCACACATATCGCCGTCCACTATAATTGAGAATGTTCCCTCTATTAGATTACGACCCACTTGCGGGCATTCGATGGAAATTAATCGTGATGTATACACTCTCGGAACATGAACTTCACCGCATAAGACGATGAAAAAGGTTTGATTCAGAAGTGTAGGCGTCCGCCATTTCTATATAACACCTATGCACAACTGAAGTGACGAAAAACATTGTCTCGTTCAAACAAAATCGTGGTTGTGTACAGAATATACAGGCTAGTAAGGCATTTTTACAATATGCACTTCTTTCTGCTAAGGGTGGGTAGAATCACAGGAAATTATTTTGCACGAATTTGTACGGTATGGGATATGGAGAGAAGATATATCATAGAAGAGTGCACAGTTTGCGGAGTTACTAGAATGCGCAATGTTAAATTCAATTTCACCGTACTCTCGGTACAGGAAACAGAGGCAAAAACTTTACGGAGACTCATCGGGATCAAACTAAGAGCTGCCGGAAGAAGACGCAAAAAGTCGCTCAAGCGCTCTCAGTAATATGAAATGGAATGAGAGAAGAAAAATCATGCCTCCTCCATTTCGACTGCGCGCGTGACGCGCTTCTGACTAACAACCGTGGACAAACACATGCAATGAAGCGTTCTAGCCTTTCTAAAACAGACTACCTGCTGAAATCACACAAGATCCATTTGCATATCAGAATCTTTGGCACTCAACCCATACACGTTTAACCCCAACCTTATCCCTCAGTCCCAGCACGTTCATCCGTCTCGCTGTACACGCAACTTTGCGTCCTGCTCGTTTTCGTGCTCGTTGCTTGTTTTATTTCGTCATTTAACCCTTTTCTTTCGCGAAATATCTCGTTGGTCCAGGCAGTACCATCTGTTTCTGTTAGCTAAGAAAAAGGAACGAAAAGAAAAAAAGACAGAACTAAGCCGACCTCGGCTTGGAGCACGTTCTCACCGCTGAAGCACACCTCCGGTACAAAAGCCACGCCCCATTAGCGTTCAACAGCTTTCTTTAACCAATGCCAACTTCCCTGACACCTTCCTCTTGTGTTTGATTGGCTGCACAAACCGGGTTGCCTGTGGCGGAGATGTTAACCTCCTTGCCAGAGTAAAATTTACGTCCATGTCCTCCTGGCGAGCCAACGTGCGCCTTTGAAAGGAGGAAGTGGCGGCCCTCACCGGATGCCTGTTTGGTATGCACGCATTGCTTCTCGGGTACTACTCTCTCGCGGTTCATTGCAAGTACTAGTCTTCTCAGAGTGCGTACAAGGCCTCAGGCGCAGTCCGTGGTGGACAAGGTTTATGGATGCAGGACGACAAAGTGTGGGCCTCAAATGAGGAGGCTGCCTTCGAGATTCTGATATGAATACACAAGGAACACGAAGACGGAGACAGTGGGTGGTGACTGAACCCCTGGCTTCTAGTTTGAAAAGCAGATCATTCGCTCCCATGGCATCACGGCATTATTTTCATTCAACTGAGGTCGGCGCTGCATCGACGTACAGCTTGAATAGCAACGAAAGTTCTTTTGTCTTATATGAGCACATCTGAACTAAGCAGATTGCTTTCGCGTATTTATACAGAAAGTGAAGGAACATCAAACAGGAAGGCAGCAGAGACGAATGAATTTCGTGAAAAAAAAAAGTGATGTAAGAGCGCGAGCTTGCGGCTGACTTTTGCAGTACAATTAGTGCACTCTAAAAACAGAACACGGCGATGACCAATCGCCGTTCCGAATGATACCTTTCAGAGACGCCATTTGCTGAAAACGGTGGGCGTACGCATTTTTTGTGACACTTATGCACTGCATAAGCGTCACAAGAAAGGCGTACGCCCACCGTTTCCAACAAATAGGGTCAGTAAAGGATATCATTCGCAATAGCGATTGGCCATTGCCGTGTTATGCGGTGAAGTTCTGTTTTTAGAGTGTGAGCTAATAATCGTTAACAAGCGCTGCTAATAATCGTCCGCGACACCTGCACCCCCGAGGAACCTCAGTACGGACGAAAGCGCTTGGTGATGTTGGCCGCTCGGCCGATCACCGAGAACTTTCCAAATATTGAAAGGACGAGTGTCTAGTCCGTGCATGGCACCTCATAAGGTCTGACGGCTAGATGTGAAGCGTCTGCGGGACAAAAAGATGTGCTCTGTATCCTCTCGGGTACCGCACACAGAGCAATCGGGCGAGTCAGCGACTCCAATCTTAAATAGAAAGGTGGCGCCCATTACTCTGAATTACTGATTGCTGATTACTGAACTTCTACGGTGAATTCCTGTCTCCATGGGTTGTGGCAGCTTTGACGGAAGACAACATGAGCAGTTCGCGCCTATTCGTGCAAGAAACGAGTCTTGCATCTTGCCACTTAACCACATGCTTTTTGCCATCTGGCCTA
>JARGYV010084843.1:0-20144 GCA_029532675.1 Ornithodoros moubata
GGGTTGTTATCTGGTTTCTAGAGTAATGGTACTACACGTGTAAAGGGGCCTACCTCCAGAGTAGGTAGCTCCCTTACCTGATGACAATACACAAATGAGTGCCCTCACTCACCCTCACGAGTGGGTGGCCTCATAAATGAGTGCCTCCACTCACCTTCATGCGAGGGACGGCATCAGTAGTGAGTGTTCTTACAAATGAGTGCCCTCACTTACCCTAATGATAGGGCTGGCTTCACGAGTGAATGCCCTCACTCGCCCTCACTCACCCTCATGTCCGGTATGGCCTCCAGAATGAGTGCTTTCACGACTGGCTGTCATAGGGATGAGCCTCATGCATGTGAACACCCATATTTGTATCCATGACGCCTCGCCCCTCATAAGTACACTCATATCGCCCATTACACGTTGCTTAACCTCACTCACCCTCACTTCATTGGCCTGAGGTGAGGGTAACCTCATGAGTGAGTTTGCCCACCTATGCTACAAACCCGCAGATCTCGCTCCAGGAAGTGATAGGAACAGCAAAAACAACTTCATTAAATATCAGAGTCAGTGTCAAGTGCTAACCGTGTAGCAAATGATAACCTTGGTAGCTTTAATATGAGGAATGATGTGTATAAAAAGTTACACATGTGGGCAAAAGGCATACTACTCGCGCATCGTCTACTTTCTAATGTTCACAGCATTTCCCCACATGCCCGCACAACCCGCTAAGAACCCTCCATAGGTGCGTCCACACGCCTTGGAGAAAGAGCCCACCAAGGTATCTAAAACCTAGAGGCCACAATAATCACGGCGGACACCACCTATAGGGAGCCCCAGTACCCCTTACTTGGGAAAATTCCTGTCTCCCAATGTCATCGTGAAGCTAAGTCGGCAGTTAAAACCCCTTCCCTATATCACAATAACGAAGGTCCAAGACCAGAGATAGCGAAAATAAACGAGTCTTCAATTCTTCCGCGCTTACGAAACAAAACGTAAACACTCAAACAACACGCTGCTGCCCCATGGCTCCACATGGTGAGCAGTACGGCGACACCGGTATTGTGGCGCCATCTGGTGATGATCGTAGGAGTTCAGTTTCCAAGTGGCTGCCTGTCTGCAAGGAGAGGAGCACTGAATACTGACACCCCACTTGCACCACGGGCATCGCAAACAGACAAAAATGTGGTGCCGGTATCTTTCATTCTTGTTCACTACTGGAGTGTAACTGACGGCCCAGACCTGTATCATCACGAAAGCTGGACTGCCCATTTGCATTCTTATGAAAGTTTTCTATGATGCTAGGCGGTGTGCGCTTTTCTGAAACGAGTTGTTCGCGATGTCCCCTTTTCGGCCCGGCCAGCATTGCTCTTTCAGTAGCTTCGAGTAACAAAGATGGGTTGTGGAGGATGACAATGATGGCTAGCCGTGTTTGGCCACACTTTTACGGGCAGTTTCATGACTAGCAAAAAGAGATTGATGAATGTGAGGGGCTTAGAGAACTATAGTATAAGGACGAGCACAACAACCAGTCTTGTAGCTGATGGTACGTGAAAGCAGGCGACGATGATCCCCAGCGAGGGCTGTGTCGTACGTATTGAATTCTGAGAATAGCACCCGTCTTATAGTACGACAAAATGTGTCTGCAGTCTCTTCGCGAGTCCCATGTCCGCAATACAGCACGCAGGGCCCTAGGCTTTTGCAGGGCTGACTCTAACGGGCCGTGCAGGCGCGAAAGAGCCGCAGCAGAGACTTCACCGACACACCTTCACGCTTGCGAGTGATGTACTCGTAATGTTGGCAGACGTACCGAAGCTACACGAACTAGAACTGCAGTAGGACGCTGTATGCTATACATCTCAACCCATAACACATTTGTGACGAACGGCGCAGTTACAGATTCTGATTCGAGGAGAAAAACAGAGTGCAGAATTCAGGAGGGTATGTATTCAACATCATCCGTTATTGAATATAATCTAATGGAGCGAACTCACTCAAAACAGGGTGTACAAACTTTTCCTTCTCCTGCTTTGCGTAGTTGCTGTTTTCTGCTTTACTTCGTAAGTCTCCCATTTTCATAACAGGAACCGAAAACGATATTTTGACGAGTGATTGACGCAGGCTAAACTGCATGGGATTATATTTGCAACTGTAATTTATATTATTTTTATTTTGTCAACTCATCTGAGCTAAAGTATGATGGATTAACTTGGAGTGTAACATGCAGTGATAGCATTTGCCTTTCGTTCCTTGCCTTTCATACACGTAAAAAGTAAACAATTCTGACTGCCCTCCTTTGCTACTATTACACACCAAGGAACAAGAAAGTTTTACATTCTTCTTTTCTTTTTTTTAGTGCAGCAAGTCGAAATCGAAAAGCAGGAACTTGTCATTCATCTACGAATTGATATACATTTCGTATTTGCAAATAGAACTCTACCTAAATATTTATAGATTGACGGGCAATTTTCCAGGAGCCGTCCTTTTGCGTCACTGCCGGACACAATGCGCTCTTTCCTTCTACGTCTTGGCTTTCATTTTGAATTAGAATCTAATCTGTTCAGCACGCACTGTATGCGCCCCTTGTGCTTTCCCTGAAAGATTCCACAACTCCGTATGCAGATAGACAACCCCTCGCGGGCGACGCTACATAGAAACAAAAAGCCTGGACGTATTTTTCCACCGGTCCGGCCCTCGCTGGCTGATCCCATTTTTCATTTCGACTTTGCACCCCGCATTTCCGCACTTTGTTTATTTTGAGCTAACGTTGTAGTATAGCGGCGACGTCCACTTCTAATACTCTCCAGGAGACGCTCGCTCATAAAAGAAATAGGAGCGGAGGCGGGACGCCTAAGAAGATGGGGAAAAAATAAATAAATAAAGCCCAGGAAAAGGAATACGAAATGCACATAATCTTCTTTTAGACGGAGCCCTTTTTCGTCAGTTTGTTTGTATGTTCCCTCTGGCCGTCACAGGATATACACAGCGTCCATCCTTTTTCTCCCAGAGTTTTTCCTTTTCGATTTTTTTTTCTCTCCATCCAACTCCTTGGCGATCGATAACTCCATAAAGGTATACGGATACCATCCCAAATAGCCAGCGGGAAAAAATGCAATATGGTGCGGAAACACTTCCCGTCCCCTCCCCCCATTTTTTGGTTGTTTGTTTGTTTCCGTGTGTCCCAATCTGATATTTCTTGCTGCTTTTGAAGTCGGACATGAACAAACATATGCACTGCGACGCACCCATATATATTGCATGGCATCTTCTCGAGAAATGCCCACATGGTAAAGCAACTTTTCCCGTTTTACTGTAATGTCGAAGAGTCCAATCCGAAGTAGGAGGAAAATGAGAAATAGCCGCAGGAGAAAACGGATCACAAGTCGCATATTGGACCGTCTTGCTTTTGAAGGCATGCATGCCATCTGTGTCGGTGACGCGTGAGGTTTTAAAGAAGGAAGAAGAAGAAATAAATAAGTACAGACTTCTTGATACTTCTGACTTCTGTTCTGAGGCTAGAACAAAAGATTTCTTTCGTACTATGAAGATTACTCTGCAGTCGCTGTTGGATGTTCACATTGAAAGTACGTGCACATGCAGAATAGTGATGGCGGTGGTTGTGACGTTAATGGCTGTTCGTTATGAGGCCGAACAGTATGGGTAGTGTAGTGGCTCCGAAACGGATGAAGTTATGTTTCCCAACGTGTTCGAAACTAAAGAGTCTGCTTTTTTTTTTTAAGGAAATGGCCCCATCACAAATGGCCACAAAAACGTGTGATGCTTAACACCCACACACTAACATACATATGGGGTACTGAAATTGGGGCAACAATAGCAAATAAAGTACACCTGGTAGTAGTGAATGGGGCGACGATCAGCCCAGGGCAGTGCTGTGAAACAGATTTTTGTTTCATTGTCGTCAGTGGCAACTCAACCTAACTCTGCCTACCCTGTATTTACAGCGCACGTGCTGAAATGAGGTCCATTAAAGCGGGAGCGAAATCTTGGAAACGATCTGGAAACGAAACACAAGAAAAAAGCTGAACCAGCGGTCAGTGCTTGTTAGCAAATGGATTATACATCAGATCTAACAGTTTGGCGTTAGCCTGATAAATATGACTACCCAGCTTAAGTATGGCTTAAATGCGTGGAAATCGTCTTGTACCCGATCACACCTCGGAAGGTTCTTATATTATAAGTTGACGACGCCAATAAGTGTCACGTTGAAACACAGAAAAACACTTATTTGCATATTAACATTCCAGGGGGGTTACAATGTATTATTCCGGTAGTACTCACAGTAGTATTGTAACGCTGACTCTGAGATTGATAATAATGATTCGAATGGCGCATCACAACCCAACGCTTTATTGCAACCTGGTAGAGCTGGGCATTTTTGCAGGACGAAGCAATGTAGACGCATAAAGCCGCTGCGTACGCCTGAATGCTTATCGATCACGGTGGTGATGATCATCGTAACCACGGCTGTTGCTAACACTTTTGTTGTGTCGACTAATTTTTCAGCTAGGATATATTATACGTATAGTACACAATAATTGTAGAAGAAGTGATCAGATTAAAACTCGTGCGCATTTACTCGGCCAAGAAAAAAGAAACAGCACCAACAATATATGGGTTTCCCGATTTTCCCGATCGGGGCCAACGAGAGCATTCAGGGATGCATTCCACTGCTGGAGAACACGTGCGGACATTGCTCGAGAGTAAGGCTTTCGTTGCTCCTGAACAATTTCAGCACCGCGTACGTAATATGGGTTTTTGAGAAGTGAAACAGAACGTCCCTGCCTTTCCCTAGCCAATATCTGCTGCAGCCCGATCTTGAATGAACTTAAGCTTTTGACCGTCCTCTCCAGAACAGCGGCCAAGGACCAGACACTGACGCCTGTTTTCGAGCCACATTCTACGTCTCATTCGTTGGTGCAACCAGTTGTTGTGCATGTACGAGAGGGAAACGTGAGACACATCCACTTCCATGTAAGCTTCTATGGGACTCCCATCCCACACAGACACACCAATATAGTTTTCTAGCTACTGCTTAGACGGGATCTCAGTATGCTATGAACCAAACCAGAGGAGCACCGGGAAAGAGCTTGCTTGTACTATGATCGCTGGCGATCATAGATCACTACACTGTAGCGACGGAGTATGTCGCGCGGCACGAATGGTTTCATTGGATCGCGCTATTCTTTGCGACAAAGTAAGACACGCCGTACGAAGTCTCGAATCGCATATGAACAAAATTCGGGACACTTTAGAAACACAAAATATAGATGCTTCCCACTAGAGCTGTGTCTTTCTTTACACATTTTTGCTCTGAACGGTTCGTTAATACAAGGAAAGACCTTGCCCGGCTAGCCAACAACAAACAGAAGAAATCTAGTTTCCAGTACTGGGCACCCGATGTCAGTCATTAAGACGTGGTTCTAATGAGTCTAGAAAGCCTGGTGATCGGTATGACGTATGAAAACAATGAGACTGGTTAGGGGAAAAAAAATGAGAGACTGGTTAGGAATGAACAGTCAACGTAATTTACCCTTTCACTGCAATGCACAAAATCACATTCCTCATATGCATTTATCCTTCCTTGAGTGTCAAGTTATAATATACATGTGTAGATAATACTGGCGGTGTATACGTGAATGAAAATAGAGTCGTGTTTCTTTTATGCCTCTCTTGTTTCATTAGCTTCCACAGGCAGATTGCCTTCGTATTTGTCTATGTTTCTTTTCTTTTTCGTTACGCTCAGAAGCGTAACACGGCAGCCCATTGTAAGCATAACGTTGCTCCCAGGTGAGAGGTTTGGCAGTATCCACCCTCAGTCGTCCGCTTTTTCTCAGTGAAGAATGAAATCACGTACTCCGACGGAGAGCGTCATTCTTGACGCCGTGCTACTCCTTGTACAGCCTAGAACAATCAACCTCTTCCTCTCAACGTGCACTACAGCCTAATTTTTGAGCGGCAGTTGTTGCGGGTTAAAACAGGCCCGAAGTTCTCTTGTAGATATTCAGGAGGGGGGAACGCACGAAGCAGTTACACACGTGGGCTTTACTTGGTTGCACGAAGTCAGTTCTTTAATGAGCAAAGACGCTTCGCAATTAGACAGATGCATTAGGGCGTCTCACTGAGAGACGTGGGGTCGAGTAATTTCCAACCTTCGTTTAGCAACTTCCTTATATATATACATAAAGGAAATCATCCTAAAGATAAGTTTCCACGCAACGATTCACAAGAAGAGCGCTTGATCAGGCTTGCTTATTTTCAGTGTCGTCCGAATATTGTGTCAAAAACGCATGCTGCTGTATTCATAAGTAGATGGTCGCAAATAAAGGATATTATTCTTAGTATAAAAGTAGATGATAAGCCAATTAAGCAGAATAATAAGGGGCTAATAATAAGACATACTGGGGAGTTGTATTGGATGATCAATTACAACGGCTCCCTCAAATAGAACAGGTTTCTTACGTGAAACCTGTTCTCTTTGACTTGTTGTCCTATGCTTGTTCTTTATTACTTAAAGCGCGTCAGATTCTTCCACCTCCTGTTTTGCGAAGTCTTGATTTTTCCTTGTGCCATACGCATGTAGCATATTGTGTCGAAGTCATGGGGTCATACATATGCAGCACATACTGAAGTAATTAGTGTGTTCCAACGTAGAGCTATTCGCATAATCACTTTTTCTGATAGAGTAGTACCTGTTTGGGATTTGTTTGATCGTCTCAAAATTCTACCTTTTGACAGTATTGTTGCTCAACGCACTGCTCTCCTTATGTTTGGTATAGTCAAAAATAATTTCCCATTTTCGAAAAGTGTATTAGTGCCAACGGGAGGACAGACAAGACAGGCACAGTTAGGAAATTTTAATTTACGTAAGGCTGTGAATATATATGGGATGCGTACGTTGGGTTTTGTGGCATAAAAATTTAGAATGTACTCCCGACTGCTGTCAAAGAAGAACCGAACCGAACTTTAGGCTTAACCTCTAGCTCTGGTGTCTCAGACGATTGGGTCCAACCGAGATTAGAACTGGACAGATGTAATTATTTGTATTGTGTGGAATTTCTTGGAATTATATTTCTTGAGTGTACTTAAATACTATTATTGTTTGTTGGGTTGAGTTTAACGGTAGCCTCTTGTTTGTTTTATGTTCGTTGTACATCAGTTGTTGCTGCATGTTTTTCAGTTTGCATTTTGTAATAGAGACCCATTTTGTAGTCTTCTGCTATGTGTCTGGACGGATACGGTGTTGTACTATTGGATAGTTATGTTGCTGATAAAGAAACGAGGTGTTGAATTGCCGGCCATACTTCGTTTTCCTCTCTCTCTCTCTCAGAACAACATGAAATGGAGCATGGGTGTTGGTAGGCCCTATTCGTAACCGAATAGGAATTTCGCACTTTACGCCAAAGTGGCCACTTTTCGACCACAGCGTCATATTTTGGGCTACCGAATATACTATCCATTTCCCGGGCGCCAACTTCGCGCACTTTTTTGAGGCACACGTTAGCTACACTCAACAGTCCTGCAGTGTCTGCGGATAGCCCATAGAAAGTACTTATGAATCACTTGAAATTGCGAAGATTTTTAGCAAAGATAGTACTCGCCGTCATATTACGACAGAAAAGATATAAAATAAAATGCCATTAATGTAGTATAGTTTACCAATAGAAAGGACAGCGTAATTGCCTTCTCGGAATTGTTATTGTGAACTCTTTTCGATCCCGCGAAGATGCTTGTTCTCAAACAGTACAATTTGGTTCGCACAGCGCATGTATGCGTCCGCATACCGGACCGTTCTACTCTGTAACTCCCCGGCATGTTTGTACACATCGAAGTTTCGAAATAAAATGTGTGAATAATGAATTCCCTCACAGTGATTAAAATGCCGTGTTTTGTTCGTAATAGCCAGGAAAGTGAAAATTTAAGAGTACGGATCGCATATTTGAGGTCCGTACTAACGTTAAGGCACGCTGGCATCGACAAGTACACTGCATGTACGTGCATGTATGTATGTGCAATGTGGATTTCGCGTAACGGATGCGAGTGCAATGTGTGTGAATACGGATAGCATGTGAAACGGATAATGGATAGAATGAGAAAAGGTTTATCCGCACAAGGCATTACAGTACACGGGTCAGAACGTCATCAGCGTACAAGTGCAACACGTTAATTTGTTATCATTGGTAAATCTGTCAATTCGCTTAACTTAGACTTCTGAATATACTTTGCCTTGAATTCCACGCTTACGATGCCTGACGTGTACCTGACGGACAAAACAGGATTTCTGCTTATTGCAGGAGTTACGAAAGAATAATACATATCTTTATGGCTAGTCTTACAACATAGCTACTTGAAACGGAGGTCTCAGCTTCGTGTGTGTGTGACTGTGTGAGGTAAATAGATTTACATATTTATTCTGAATCAGTGTATCAGAACTCTGTCTGACTACGAATCGACTTGGTGAGACACACGCATTGTTAAGAATGCTACATATCAGCCTCGACTGTGAAAATTCCGTATGGGGCACGCAACCATATAGGGATAATTTCAACAATTATCATGATGCATGCGCATGCATCCCAGAACAGAGCTCACCTGTTTATGTCACCATGCTTTAAGACCGTTCTTTCACGAACAAACTATCTCTTCATGCCCGATTGCTCTTGCCCATACTTGCGGCGTGACCAGGGTGATAACAGCATGTAACTTCTCGTAAGATTTTCCAGAGAATATTTGGTTGAAGTCACTAGAAGGCGTTTCGATACAGATCTAGTAGACCTAGTACTTTTACTCTAGTAGCCTTTTTCCTGTGTCTTTGTATAGCGCAGGACCTAAGAGCTGCCTGGGAAAGGACATCGTTTGCAGATGAAGGAAATGTGGATCAGCCTGTGGGCTTTCTTTTTCGGACATCACACCTCGACGCTGCCTGTTAAAACCTGGCTCCATAAACAAGGTATTGTCGTGCTGTGGTCGATACCACTGTGTGGTCAATACCACTGTTTGGTATTTCTGTGTGTAAATACCATTGGTATAGTAGTCCGGAAACTGTAGATCACTGATTTATTACATGTGTGGAAAAACAGTGGTGCGGACTCGTGGATAGCGCTCATGGATTCAGACGCAGTTATCGCTTCACCTCATCGTTAGACATTAAACAACTGTACCTATCTTCACCCTTACTGGCATCTCCCACTTCTTGTTATAACATGCTTTCTTCTGTTCTTGCTTCTTTTGCGAAGTATTTCAGCGAGCTCTTAAAAATAATATATCCTATTATGAGATTTCTACCACTTCCTTAAGGTGTAAGTAAGCCATTGGATATATATATATATATATATATAGGCAAATAGAAAAATGAAACGCGGACAGCAGCACCGTGGGAGTAATAGAAAAAACGTTTATTAGGGGAAGATTGTAAGACGTCGAAACGTCGACTCTCAACTCTCACAATATTCCCCTAATAAACGTTTTTTTTCTATTACTCCCACACTATTGCTGTCCGCGCTTCATTTTTCTATTTGCCTATATATTTACGACATATATTTCCATCCGACCATCCACAGTTCGTAATGTATATATATATGTTCATGTCCAAGAACGTGTTAACAAAAATGAAAAAAAAAAAAGTCACGCCACTGTTTTTTTGTTGGTTTGTTTTTTCTCCTTTTTTTATTCTTTTATTGAGAGCATTTTGATTATTCGCTACCACACGCCACATACGTTCATGAGTGTCAGCAGTCAGCAAGAAAAAGAGTGACGACATAATTGTTTGGTACAGCACAGAGATGCACATACCGTATTACACGTTGTGCACACACTTTACGTCCGGGCACATATTATTCAACCCTGGCAACCCTAAACAGTACAGTGATCGTTAATAATCGGACGGACGGGTGATTATGAGGTATCGAATCCTTGGCCATGCCGCTGGTGTCAGGTACTACGAGATCACGCCCTCTTTTCACGGCTTTAACTTTTCTCTGTGTGTTCATTATTATCGTCACCGACTTACTATGCGCAGTTGCCTTTATGTGATGAGCAGGTTAAGCTTATCTTTTGCCTATAGCTGCAATTGGTCCGCTTAATTACGCTTTGGTGGTGGCGGTTGACTGCTAGCCGTTGTTGGCCTCGCCAGTAGCGGGCAACGTCACGACTGTCGCAGAAAAAAAATAAATAAAAAATAATAATAATAATAATGGCCCACAGTAAGTCAAGTGAGTAAATGGCATTCTGTCACTATCGCTGACACGATTATACCCAAAAAGCTGTATATATGTCGGTGTATGGACATCATGTTACGTGCTTCTTGCTATTACGGATTGGAGACGGACGAACATCTCACACCACGATGTGAACAGCCAAAATACACATTTTCTAGACGCAGAATTTTTCATAATGTCGGTGAAAACGATTTGTCCATAAAAGAACGCAGAAAAACGGGAAGGGAGTGAAATGCCCGCATTTAGCTTGTACGAGTCCCGCCCTCGCGCAAATCCTTTTCCGAGCAATCAGTGATGTTTATTGATGTATAATACAAAGTGTTTCAAGCTCCATTATTATTTCAGTATTATATTGAAATACCAAAAGCAGCTTTCAAGGCCTGGTAAATATTTTAGACGTTCCTCTTTTTTCGCCAGGACACTGCCTCAGTATCTCTCTCTTTGGCCAGTAGATGGAGAGGCGTTCGGGGCATAGAGCATGAACATGAATAGCCACATATGAGGGTCCCAACTGCAACCCCACCTACTGCCCCCTCCCATCGCCCCAGATTTGGAACTGATATTCATTCATCCTTCGCTGCACTCTATCAAATTAATTTCTCTATTTATTATACTCTATTTATTAATTAATTTATTATTATTATTATTATCAGTAACAATAATAATAATGTCCATTCAGACTAGTCTGTACAAATTGACAACGGGCCCTCCTAAGTCACGAGAACTTGTGAGTAGGGCCCGTCAGCCAGGGTGAACTCTAATTAAGCCAGTACACAACAGGGAAAACTAAATGAACCAGGACTGGGTTACAGAAAAATTAGGTGCTTCAATAAATGCTTAACAGCCGATATTGATGTGAGATGAAGGGAGTCCCAAGGCAAAGAGTTAAAAATAATTGGAGCATAATATTTACGGTGACCTTTTCCGTACAACGTAAAAATACGAACTACATCATAGATTCGTTGACTACGCAATTCCTTGCGAGTCAGACGAACGTTCCTAAATAATAATAATAGTAATAATAATAATAATGTTCATTCAGAAGACAAGTCTGTACAAATTGACAACGGGCCCTCCTAAGTCACGAGAACTTGTGAGTAGGGCCCGTCAGCCAGGGTGAACCATAATCAAGCCAGTACACAACAGGGAAAACTAAATGAACCAGGACTGGGTTACAGAAAAATTAGGTGCTTCAATAAATGCTTAACAGCCGATATTGATGTGAGATGAAGGGAGACGGAAGAAGGGAATAATAGTAATAATAAATACCTTGTCAAAATTGTTAAATAAAAAAAAAGGCAGATCGACCCTTGTGACGTCACTCGTGACTATTTTTCTCGCAGCGTAAAGCCATGAATGAATTAACTTTACCAGTGTGGTTAGTATAGTGTATCGGTGTGAGCTTTATGAGCATGTCGGTTTTCGTGTCTTTTGGTGCAAAATGCTCAAGTGACACCACGATGTATGCAAAATTCAAACACAATAGAGAGTGAGAATAGGTTATCTTGTGTATCAAGGTTATCTTGTGTTCTACAACAATGATTCAAAAAGATGTCATACCTTCTACAATCCCACTTTCAGTTTTCACTTCCTATTCGTTTCAGCGTCCTAGTTCTATTTTGACGCCATGTCTTAATATTGTTGATATAGCAGCGTTTCTCAAGGCAGCTCTAAAAGAACTCCCACACATATTTCCCGATGTGGTTCCCTTTACAGATGCTCGCCTTTTTAGCGCCCATCTGCCTGTTTATTATGTCTTACTCCGAAAATATCTGCAAATAGCTCAAGCAACTGGAAAACGCACACACGCGACGTGTGAGAAGGTGTCACCGAGCCTGATGCATGGCCCACACTACGCAAACAGCAGCTAACTGAAGGTCAATCAATACGGACCCACGTGTTTCTTCACATACATGCCAGTAACCTAAATTAGTACATTACTGCAGGCGACACCGACAAGTGTAAGCGGTCGTCCTGATGGATGGATCTGTAAGCAGAAGCGGTAAGTGCAGCCTAATTCCACGGAAAAGACGATTCGTCTATATCTGCTTTCCGGAACGGAAATACGTAGGTATAAGGCGTGAGCTGAAATTTGGAATCAAAACATCTCCTTTAATAAAGGTGCGGCTGAAGAAACTCTAAATTCATCTAGTCATCTTTACAGGTCATACACGAAAACAAAGCTTAGGAACCTGTATCCGGCAAAGCAAATGCAAAACGTGCAAGCGGTAATAGCAACGCCTGATAATTCCATATACAAATATCATTCGAAGTAATGTCGCCCTTCCGTTTATTTGCGTAAAATGATTTTTACAACGCCTATACAGTCATATCAATTACAAAAATGGTTTAAGGAAAGACCTACGCAGTATGGTATTGGCACAATTTCCACTCAGCAGTTGACCATTTGTAGCCGAATGCAAGTATAATTATCGTGAAATTGCAAGTGCATGTGCGATCCGATAGTATTCAAAGCATAATACAGGTACGTTTTCGACGCCGTTCTTCGTCGTGACCTACTTTGCTCGAAATACCACCGTCGACTGCCACCTTTCTTCTAAACTGATACTCCGCACACTGTTGTGCGGCCTGTAAAGCGAGCTTCACCATATCTATAACCTTAATGTGGCAAAGCACCCTTTTAAGTTGTCGGTTACTCTCCTGCATTGCAACTTGAGCGTAAAAGCTGAATTTACACATATTCACAGGACACGTTCAGTACAAACCGTAGTTATCAAGAGAGAGGAGTGAGTTTGTGTGTACGATTGTGTGTGCGATTGCAATATACGGTTTTTCACCACTGTATATTATACACACATGTTTATCGATTATCGTGGCGGATAACAGAACACTGTGCATTTACATCTCTGTCATCCTTTTATGAATGTAGTTGTGCGATAAGAGTGACGAGTGAAATATGCAATCAACAGGATAATTATCTCTCTCTTTTTTTGCATAGCTTAATGAACTGGTCCACAAACCACTTCCAATTGGAGCATTGTGCATACCAAGTTGGCGTATTGCACTCGTTATGATAATAATAATAATAAGGAATACGTTTCATTCTAAATGTTGTACAGCTCAAATATTTATGACTACTGGATGCAAAAAGAGTCATAAAAAATCGTGTGGGATGCTGGGATATCGGGCTCCCCCACATTAGCTCTCTGCTGCTCTCAAAAGGGTCTCCAAAAGGGGTGGAACAGAAAAGCGTGCGACATGTCGGGGGTGGGGGGAGGGAAAGGAGGAAAGCGTCCCAGGTTTGGGCCTTGGATAATCCGGTTTTCAGTCGCTTTTCTTGCGCGGATTGTGAATGTGTCAGCTCAGCACTCTCTCCAACCGTGCTTCATTTATATTTCCCAACATCATGTTTCAGGAATCGGGAAAAAGCCGCTTGCATTTAACAAATAAAAAAAGCGCACAATTTTAAGGCTGAATTTCTGTTTTTTGAGCCCCGATTTTTTGTGCAGTTTTTTTGCCTCTTTGAGTGCTTTGCTTCGTATCTGTGAATGGGTTTCCTCCCACGTAACTTGTTTAAACAATGTTTCTAGCAGTTGGCGTCTCCTTGTGCTGACTCATGAGGACTCGGAGGGAGGTTCTTTTTACGTTCATTATGAGATGCATTGTTACTTTTTCCTACCAAAAGCATCCCTTTTCCTTTGTCTTGTTAAGTGTATGCACAATTTATCTGCTCCTGTATCCAAACGAAGTTTCGTGTGCGTATTTACACCTTGTTACCAGGACTGTCAAGATATGGCGGTGTCAAAAAATATCCCGACTCTGTAAAATTAAGTTGAATGTACACAGACGGCATGCGCTCTCACGTTCGCACGTAATAATGTGCGATTGTACCACTATTTAATTAACAATATGCGTTCAAGTAATCTTGCTTTTTGTTATCTCTGTATACTTCAAAGGCGCTCGTTCATCGTAAAAACACAATTTATCCTCCGAAGTTGCTGGGATCCTATCATCATTACAAATGATACTTTTCGGGCATCCAATACCTGCAAAGTGTCGCAAAATGAGGCGCAACTTCCAGTCAGCAGGGCACGGCTACTGTATTTTTGTGTGAATTTTTTCATTTGTAGTATTTTCACATTTTATTTTAATTTATTTTTTTACATTTTCTCTCTTTCTCTCTCTGTGTTTTTTTTTTTTTAGCACCTTTGGGAAACTTCAGAATCCGTCTTACCTTAGGTCACTGCAGGGTACGTTTCTCGCACAGCACCCTCACAAAATATTTTTTCACAATATGGTTGGATACGCTTTAAATATAAGTTTTACTGATGAGTCCATGACGCGTATATTTCCGCTGTGCGTCTCGAAACATTATTCCGACAAAGTAAACTTGTGCGCGGAGGGCGCTTAGACTGGCGGTGCCGTCGCCATAAATGCCGATAACGCACCTTGCATCTAGAGGACGGATAAAAAAAAAAAAAAAAACGGCTAAATGAGACCAAAGTTAACAGCATTTCAAAAATTTTCAATATGCATTTCAAGGCCACTGCGAGCTGAGGCGTAACACAGGCTAAGGCTGTAGCAGAGGTCGCTTTCCGACCGAAAACGAAGACTATGTGCCAAGGTCAGCCTGTGCTAAAGGTCAATCGAAATTTTCATGCTCAAGCCACAACGAGCCTTGTGCATTATGACCTTTCTCTTCGCCGACTCGAGAGCACTAATCGTGGCACTGCCTAACGTGAAAATTATTTCGGAAGTGCGACCTGTTCTGGCTATTGAGCTACTAGTAGACAGCTCCTTTCTCAGCCGCGTCACGGAAGTATCTAGTAGGGAACATTCACATCCTATTATCCTCCGGCATCTGTAATATATCATATACTACCAGCATGGCAACGTGGGCATTGCTATTTTCTCCAAGGGATATTTCAGTGAAACGTCAGACGTCTCAGAAGCAAGAGTCGCACCTCTATCTACAAGAAACAAAAGAATAATACGACGCACTCGTAATATCTGGAAGTTAGTAACGAGCAATTTCCACTTTTCTTTAAATGTCGCCCACCATATATGCCTCGATGCAGCGGCATGACTGACCTCCTGCGCATATCTTTTCATATACGCTGAGGTTTGCAAGCACCACTCAATTTATCTGCACAACATGGTATTACACGTAAACTCGATGAACCTCCATAACCACAAGAGCCACAAGAAGAGTGAAACGGCGGACATGTCATTTCTGGTGGGCTTTCCTGCTTCAATACAACCACTCGTCGCCGTTGTCATCACGACTGGATCTCAGTCAGTGGACACCACCGACGTTATAGTCCAGCCACCACGGTTTATCTGATCACAGCATCTTTCTCGCTCTCTTTTGGTAGTAATGAAAATAGGGTCGAGAAGAAAGAGTAGTTCTGTAAATTCAAGCTCAAGCCCGGCCACACCGCGTACGCACTTTGAGGCCTTCACATAAGCCGTCATATAACAAGACAGGCTTTGATTAGTATCGTACCGGTGGCTACAAGAGTGGCCTGCTACTTCAGCTGTCATCATCATGTCCTACATACGACATTCAGTTACAAGTCATTCCATCTAGCTTGTTGAAGCTAGCTTGAAGCTAGAAGCTTGTTGTGCATTGAGCTAGAATTTAGATATTGCTATGCATACTTCGTGAGGCTTCGGTTCAAGTATTAAAGTAAACGTGTGGATTGTGACTTATTGCAAATCAACATAGCTCCATTCGGTTACATGAAATGAAATCGTAATTCATGATTTTATTTACCCTGGAATCGTAACTAAACCGCAACTTACGATTTCATCGCAAGACCTCAGTCCCATTATTCGTGCAGGTTAGCCTCGTCTTCTTCGCCCTCTTCAGGGTAACAGTATAAATCACTAGCTCAAATGGTAAAGGGCTAATGACACTTCGTGCCCACAAAACAATGATCTTCTGCATGATAACTGAGCCAATAAGCACGTTCCGTAATGACCATCATCAACTCCCAGAAATATATCATGCATGCATGCGTACGCAATTTCTCAAGTTTCTCATATACTCACCTGTCTCAGTGTATTATTTCTTACCTAACACTTTCTAACCAGTGTGAACAATGGAACAGCAATGCTACCAATAGGTACCATAGGTATATATAGGTAACGAAGCATACGCGTTTGCATGGCAGAATCCACAGATTTAAACGATCTTGGAACAAACGAAGATACGCGCTTTAGCTATAGTCACGAGGAAAATTAAAAGAAAAAAAGTATTTTTTGCTAATAGATTGACCGCTCTGTACTGTGCGGCTTCCGATGCATAATTCAGATCATCAACGTGGAGTTATATCTTCGTGATGGCTTCATTACGATCGCATAGGACTGCCATTTACCTTCCATCGACCAAGCAGAAACAGTTGCAGTAAAATAAATTCGATAACTTCCGCTGATTACTGAACCAGTCCGCAGAAAGACGTCCATTAGGAATAGACTTTCGTGTTGCTAACGACGAGGCAGGACTTTCAATTAAAAAGGAAAACAGCATGGACCGCAGAATTCGCGCATGCAGATAAAACACGAAACAAGTGGGTTCGCTTTAGGCCAAATGAAGGCCTCGAAGCAGCGAACGAATTTTTGACGTAAGTTCGCGAAAACTTTCACGTACGCACGATAACGAGCTAGCATTGGAAGTAATGCCGCTATGAATTAATAATTCTTCGCTGGAGCGTCCGCTCAGTAACTCACAGTAGCCACGGAACGTCGAAAATCAATTGGCTGTGAAGGTAATGACAGACACAAATAGAGCAATTAAAGGGACACATATCGACCTGTTTTGGTTGATGAAAACTGGGATAAGTTGCAGAATTTTTAATGCACCCTACTAGAGAAGACAGGACAAGGGAAGTCCATTACTGACCGCGAGCCTAGTATTTTATGTTGTACGTCTCAATAGTATAGGTTTTAAATGCACGGAACGAGCAGACGCCTCGCATGCTGCTCGTGGGGCCCCGTTGAATATCGTACCGAAAACAGTAATTTCAAACCGGGTGATGAATTATACAAGTGGACTTTCCCTTGGTTGGTAATCATACGCCGTACTGGCTAACCAATATAAAAAGCATGAAAACGATACAATCCTCGAGCTGTCATTTTATATTATTTTTACTGCTCTAGCCGCCTTGTTTCCTTCGATAGCGAGTCAAGAGCTGGTCTGCCACTGAGCACTAGTTAGTGCAACGTAGGAGTATGATTTTCATTCATCTATACAGCGCGTACAACTTATTCTCAATATTCGGGATAATCATTTCAAAGACACAAATAAAGAAAAGGAAAGGTCAAAGACGAAAGGGGCGCGCAGGCACGTGTCGGGCAGCAAGAAAGGAAAGAAAAGAGGAAGAAGAAAAATATGAGGCTGTTGGCTGCACGAAACAGTGCGCCGGCTACCTCATACCGCTAAATAAAAGAAAGACAGGTGCCAGGAGATAGCTGCATCATGATGGCTTTTTCTTATTTTTAGTGCATTGGCAACTGTGATTAGAATGAATTAAAAAATACCAACACACTACTAAGTATTTTCTGTCAGTGACCTTGTACTAAACACGAAACGGCGATAAAGATGGGGACTGACACTGGTAATAATGATAATAAAGAAAGACAGACACGTGTTCCTGGTTATTAGAAGATATAAACTCTTAAGCTTTTCGAAGAACAGCATACGCATGCCACTTGCTCTGCAGTACCTTTTAGCTTACATTACGGCTATCCAGAGAATCATTTACCATTTTTGACAATGGCTGGAACAGATCAGCGTACACCAAATGCGTACGGTTAGCCCGACCCATTACTGCTCTCAAATAGCTAAGTCGTTTTTTCCACCCGTGTTAAGCATCATGAATATAAGCGACATACAGAAAAAGAAAATGCGTTCGATGTCAAACTTTCATTTAACGCAAATGTTGAACTGACGCGTGAAGATTTTCTGCCTGACTCGCGACAGAAATAACCACTTATTAGAAAGGGTGGCATCCCCTTCCTCCTCCTCAATGGCTGCAAGTTTCCAAAAAGTTAACGGAGTCGCCTCGATTTTTCACGATAATAAGCGCGCATTGTGAACGGCCCAGTGGCGAATTTATGACTTCCTTTGCAGCGGGGGATGACAAGGCTGCATCCTCTGGGCGAGGCAATTAATTTCGACAAACCTCTCAATTAGAAGGTCGCCGCTCGGAAGAGAGACGTAATAAAATTACGCTGCAACGCGTTTCCTCTCGATAATTAGAAAAAACTCAGTCGCCTTCTTAAAGCGTCGTCTCGACGCGACAAGCGCCTTCCACGCGTCGCAATATAATTAGCTCGATTCCCTCTTAAGGGAATTAATACAGGACTCCTCTTCCCCCTTCATCTCCCAAATGAGCCCTTCCCTCCAGTCCCTTCTAATTACACGGCTTGGATTGATTGGATTTCACTGAGATATGACCCGATCGTAAATACAAGTTTGGCCCAGAAGATTTTTAATGGCCTTCTCCGGCGCTAATGGGAGAAGAAAGTTCCACCATTGGGCACGGCTAAGGTTGGAGATTGCGTCAAGGAGGAGGCTGGCACAATGATATGCTCCACTATAATCAGGCAAAAGTGTACCTCTGACAAACTGGCTCTTCAGCGACCGTCTCTTCTCTGTTTCACTGCTCTCAATCATGTCCAATTACGTGATGCTCGAATGGAAGCTCAGCATTAATGACGAAATTCAGTTATAAAGACATTACGTAGCGCAACGAGATGTCAAACACTAAACGCCGAAACAGGGCTTAAATTACCGTTTCGGAAATATTTGTGGTACGTGTTCTACTGTGCTTCTGGGAGCTGGCAGTCCGCTCACTGACATGTTAAATCGTGGAGAACCACAGTGGCGGTGGCAATAGAAGTACAAGTTTGCGCTTTACGCAACTGATCTGCGCAGTAGAAAGGCACTGATATCGCACACTGCATATTGCCTGTTATTGCCAACTGCATGACCGAGTGAGTTAAGCAAAGCAGTCGCTCGTCTTGTCAAGACTGGGAGGTGGTGGGATTGAATCCTTCGAACGGATGTGCTCTAAGAGGTTTTCCTTTTCGATTAAAGGCATATGTCGACCCCAATGTATGAGCCGGGCCGCAAACATATGCTTACACCTGGCTGCCACGTTCTTCCCTTGTCGACTCAGTACCTGGGTTATATCCGTGCCAAACGGCTGCTCCACTAGTATTCTTCATGTTTTGAGTCCATCCAGTGCAGGTTGGGCTTGCGGACGCTACGGAGGCTCGATGTGGTCCGGAGAAACGATACGAATTGTGCGTACCGCTGTACACTCGAGGTTACTGCAATTCCGCTGCGTGTTACTCTAGGTGTGCTGTCATGAACTGTGCTTTGCACACGCGCGCATTCCGTACGTTTTCGTTGTGATAGGACATCATTGTGATACTTCCATCGCCCGTACACTCTGTTTGCCGAAATGTTAGTAGTGGTGGTGGTTGTGCGGGGTCAAGTAGGCTCATACCCAATGAGGCGATTGGCCAGGATAGCGTTCGGTCAGCCAGTTTCCTTGCAGAGGTTTTTTTTCTAGCATATCCTTCATTTTCGACACTTTCATTAGGTCACTGACTGTAAAATTTCGAATGCTAGTTTTCGTGAATACATTAAAACATATTTCCCCTTTCTTCGAAAGAAACTGTGGCCAAATGTGCTCTCTCATTTGAGGTACATAGCGCGAAAAATTACATATATACAACATAGCTAAAACAGTGGAGGAAGCGGATCATCACATTATCTCCACATGGTTCACGTAAAGAGACATTAAGGAAAGTTCTGCGACAATGTATTCGTTGTGAGTAAAAAACACAGCACCATACTGACCAGAAAACCTGAGACAGAAGGTGAATTACCGAAGCTACATTCTAGAAATGCAATAAATGCAATACATATATATATATATATATATATATATA
>JARGYV010084846.1:0-10743 GCA_029532675.1 Ornithodoros moubata
GAAGGTTGCTCAGAGAGCAAGGACGAAAGCTGTCACCGTGATGCCTGCGTTTGCCGCACCGAAGGCTGGCTGTTCTTTTCCAAGATGGGGATGAGAACCTGCAGAAAACCTGGTATATTAACATTCGCTGCTGAAATTGACAAAATCCCGAAGAGCTCCAACGACTTTCTTGTTGTATCGTACTATCTGGTGACCTTCGGTGATACAGTGGTCTCATGGTGTTCCGATAACGAGGCGCAGCGTGTAATGGCGAAGATATTTACAAAGAACCAACGGAGCATCGTTGAAGGGAAGTTCTGGATTTCTCCGGACATATTTCAGCACTTCTCTTCAATAGCTGTGACATCCACTGTTGTGGGAACAAACATCAGCAAGACTATTGATCTGGAAGCCCCTCCTGGAGTCATTAAAGTTGGAGATAATTGTACCACAGATGCAGACTGCTACCATTCGAATGGGTTCTGTGTGAACGAGAGGTGTTCGTGCATTGACAAATTTGGCAAAGCTTTCGGGATACCCTACTACGGTGAATGCGCCATGAAGTGCAAGAATAATGAAGGCTGTAAGAAGATCGAAAATAGTTTCTGCTACGGTACACTCTGTCAGTGCAGCTTGGGGTACAAGCCGTTCATGCAGTCATGCATCAAGGACGAGTGTAGCACTGACTCCAACTGCCAAAAGAGCCAAGCTTGCGTTTCAGGAAAGTGCGTCTGCAGTCTCGGGACCGTGTTCATAAACGGGACCTGTTCCGTAGCACAGTGTCTAGCAGATCAGGACTGCTTCTGGCAGGACACAGTATGCGAACTCGGGCGATGCGTTTGCCAGCTCGGGTATGTTATAGTCAACGGTGCCTGTACACGACACAAGTTCGACTACTGCGAAGATGATAAAGGGGAACCATGCAGGGTGCCTTATACCGAGTGTGACAAAGGACACTGCGTCTGCAGGTATGGTTACCACCACAAGGTCGTCGATGGCGTCGATTCTTGCGTGCCCATCGAATGCTCGGGAACCCATCCGTGTCACCAACCAGGTACAACATGTGAGGATTACACGTGCGTGTGCCGCAATTCCAACTCTACGCTCCAGGATACATGTGGGCACGATGGAAACTCACTGGAACATCAGTTTTCTAAGCTGCAGCCCGATCCGTACGTTACAGCACTTTATTTAGGCGTAGGATTCGTAGTGTTTGGGTTGACAGCATCTTTGCCAGTGATACTGCTCAAGAAATTGGGACTTGTAGAAGGGGGTCAGGAGAGTGATGGTGGAAACCAAGAAGCGACAAGTCGTAGCGAGGTACCCGTGAGGGACGCAAAAAGTAATTATTTGATTGAGGAAGCTGATGCTTGATGGTGACCGAAAATATCGACAAGTATATAACGTGCGACTCAAATTAAACATTTTGCTCTCTTTCTGTTCCTTTCCATGTACTCGAGTTACCGTGCTCAGTATATACCAGGAAGGCACGAATGCTCGGACTCTGCGCCCTACGATTTTTGTGTGTCCCACCTCGTGGCGCCATCTATTAAGGGTGCTGAGAATGGGGACGCTCTGGCGCCAATGTTGCACTTCGAATTTCGTTTTGGAAGGGATCTCAAGAAAAGTGAGACAAATCCCCATCATCGTTTGATGGGAAGCGTATTGTGACTGACGTATATGTCCCGTTTCTGGTTGCGGTGGACATTCTACTGTCGCACTGTGCCAGATCAACTGAAACCGAAAAAAGAAGAAAACTGAAGATAAGATTTTAAGCTCCGTGCATACCGCCTGTGTTTATGCGACAAAAGCCTTCCTTGACTCCTCCCCTGGGGTCTATAAACTTTTATGCCTTATAATACGTCGTTAGAGACTGAGTACTATTAAAACTATAGCCTTAAAGAATGTGACGGGCCTTTTCTTTCTTTTTCTTTTTGTTCTTCAGATTTCTACCAAAAGACATTTCATACCGTAGCATGTCGTATCATTACCAGTTGTAGTTCTAGAGTGCACAACCAGAAGAATTACATGCTGAAGAAAACAGCGCTCGTTTTTACCCAGGTGAAGTCAGAAAAGGGCAGGGCAGCGTACCGCTAAATTGGGGCAATTGGTCACAGTTCGAACCTTTCAACAGACCAAATGATGATTTTTTGGCTGAAAGGTCAGTCATACTTTATGCTGAACCTTGTAACAAGAAGCAGATAAAATGTAAATCTCAGTTCCAAGACAATAAAATATAACGTAGCATAAGAACAGAAAGATATTGTGTATTGAGTAAAGAACAAATTGAAGGCCGCCGTCTACATGAAGTAATGCAGCTAGACCAAGTCGCATACATGAAAACGAAAATGACAGTACAATTGTAAATGCAAGTGAAATGTAGGATATCTTTTAGTAGTTTTTTTTTTTTTTCAGTTATGGATCGTATCTGGTACGCGCTTACATGCAGTATACGTTAGGAGATGAATGCGAGGCAGCTTGTTCCGCTCACACATAGACCGATTTTCGCTATGAATAAGTATACGTTAGGAGATGAATGCGAGGCAGCTTGTTCCGCTCACACATAGACCGATTTTCGCTATGAATATTCAGACTTGGTGAGCAGCATATTCTAATGCGTTCTCAATTGGTTCCAATGCTTTCCCACGGAAGATCATATGTCGTTGTACGGGACAACGAGGTCTTCTTCACTGAACGTCCTGATAACCTCAGCAAAGTTCAACCAGTAACGAATTGAGTGTCACGCACACTGGTTTCTTGTTCCGCGCCTTGAACTGAATCTCCGCTGCTGTGTGTGTGAGCTCTCATAAGTGTGGATGCTGACATCTCCTGTTTATTCCGAAGCGGCTGGATAGAAGATGCTTCGAGTGTCCCTATCGATATTTGTGAGCTTTACCAACAGTAGGTATCCCCCGAACGTGAAGGGAGTGACTGGATACATCAAACACCAGGTGGCCCAGAAGCATAACCGAAAAAAGAAAAGGTTAATTCTTAGGGAAGCATAAGCGGTAGCACGATTCGGTGCATACGTAGATTAACCGAAGGGCATGTAATTCCATTTATTTTTATTTATTTTATTCTATGTAACGACAAAGGAGAAAACTATGTAGTGACATTTAACAGTGGCAGGTGGAGCTGCAGAGGAGACAGTGGTTTGTTCCCACTCTCTACGTATAAGGGCTGGACAGCGAATACTAGTACATGGAAAGGGGTCCCGGACGAGGGCGACGGTCCCCGACTGCCATGAGGGGATTCCGTGGAAAGTCCACAGCAAAGAGGTTTGTTTTTGTAATCAGGTACTATGGACGCCATGGAAATTTTAAGCGCTTCTGCCCATTGTTACGCGGTGACTTCGCTGTTTTGTTTTGGAATTATAATACATCCCGTAGACCGAATGGCGTGAGGCTCATGTTGCACACCCTGCCATCCAAGTCATGTGCTGCCATGACAATGTTGCATGATTGACTCAGTTCAGTTTCCAACGTAGCTAGGAAGTAGGTTCCTAGTCGCAATCGGTCGATGACAAATGTAACTATTCTAGCAGTAAAATTTTTTTCCACAATTAAAAACTGAAAAAGCTGTCTTATGGGCGCATTTCTGTGCGAACCTTAATGCTCGAATCAGTGAATAATTCTTAATTCAATTTTTATTTTGGTTATTTTTGGAGCAGCTCTATTGACTCATATTCGGCGCAATTCCGAACGCAAATCAGAATGCACGAAGGTCCGAGCGACAACGGATACTGGTCTGCACACCGGTGAGCGTGAGTTGTGCCGCATTCCCAAGTGTCAGTAAATGACGAACGTGTATATGGGAACAATGTCAAGTATCCCGGGAAGCGTTGAGGAACAATAGTTGACTCACAGCGGAGGTAAAAAGAGAAATGCCACAAAAGGTCCGTTCCGAACTGTGCTGCGGATTGCATTACACTCCTCATCGGATACGTCCGGGAAGTCGATCACACTGCTCTTCCGCGAACACGTGCACAACAGATGCTATTAAGAGATGTTCTCACCGTAAGAGCCTCGCGTTTCTCGTCCTTCGAAATTTCAAATGAAGGCTGGAAATTTCGTAAGAGTGCGTCGAACTCTCCGAACGCCCATCCTGGTCGGACAGGAAGTGATGTTGCCTGAAGATGTGGAATAAGAAATGAAAGGCACGCTGTGAGGGTTAAGGTCGCAACCTGATTGGTTACGCCGTGATGATCACCTTAGCCCGCCCTTCTGTTGCGTGGAAATCATGGAGACACGGGAAACGTGTCAGTCGATAGGGTAACACGCCCTTCGAATGTCCGCTCGTGTAATCATGCTTCTCTAACACTATAACGCACGTTTATCTGCACAGTTAATGGTAGTTGTCCTTGTGTGGAACGTACTTATCGTCATCTTCATCGAAACCACACGAAGAGCTGACGTTCAAGGAATACATTGGATTGCATTCCTTTTGTCACATAGACTTATGACGATTAGAATAAAATTCGACCGTGGAGAGCGCATGCGGTTTGGTGGGTGCCTACTATATGTCGCCTTTACTCTTCACTGTTAAGTACACTATCTTTGTAAGCCACTGAATGTACTGGATCACCTTCAGTTTTTCTTGCTTGACTGTAGAACGTTCCTCCTTACGGGACAACTCACTTAAACTTGGACACCTTATCTCTCACAAATTTGTCTGCCTACTTATTTTTCAATATTTTGTTTGCTTGCACAAGAAGATGTCTGGGTGGAGGCCAACGTGTTTCACTATTTATGAGTACCAGATAAAGTAAACTCAGGAACAAATGTAAGCCACGTCGCTCTGTGGACGTCATCAATATTTGTGGCACATCTTACGAACTCGTTGCACTTCAGTCAGCATTTCACCAGTTCAGATTATCTCAGCAGAACTTGCCAGGGATGTTCGGCTGCTCATTTCCTTTCCGCCCTTTCTCTGTCACTTTTATCCTGGGTACATATGTTTATACGTCATTTTCTCAGGGATTCTTTGCTTGGCGCCGTGAACGCGGTCGATATGACTCCCCTAGGGAAGCCGTGTTTCTTGAAAGGTCACCGCAACAGCAACCTCACAGTTTAGCGCTTGACCACATGGGCTCTTAAGAGTGGTCTTTTAAACAGAAATACATATTGGTTCGCATTTTCTAGAGAGGATAGTGCAGTACATGATTTTTCTCAAAAGTTTTGAAAGCAACCAGAAAAGACATAGGAGATCTAATATGGGTGGTGAGCAATCTCAATAGTAACCCTCCAACATTTCCCTTCACTTCATGACGCTTTTATATGACGTCACTCCCACGTGACTCGTACGCGAGAGGGATTCCCGGGGCGTGATGTAGCGGTACATTGGCGAACGCTGCTACCGCACGCTCGCTCCTCTAACGCTGTGGAGCAGACGACAGCGTCTCTAGTGAGCGTAAACACGTTTCCTCGTCTCTATCGACGGCGGCGGTGGCGACGTCCGTGAGCCCTAGCCAATTCGGCGAGATATTTTTGTGTCGTCCCACATAGTAACGTCGATCGTGACTAGCGGGGGATATGTATCGAGCGAAGGTCATCGTCGTCCGCTTCTAACTTTCTCCACGTCGGACAGTCTGCACTCTGTCTGTACCGTGCACGTCATCTGCTACTGGACTGATCTTCATTGATCGCTGTTTTCCTCAAACTGACAGGGCTACTGTTCTTGGGCGATTGCGTCTTTCGAGGTGAGTCATGTCGCGTGCCGGTACCCTGTGTTTGTTTTTCAGCTCAGAACTGCGTCGTTGCTTCAGAGCGGCTTCGGGTATTCATGCGCAGTTGATAAATGTTTGCTGAAGAACAAAGGGATGGCATGGTAACTGAAAACCACTGCGGCATATTATAACAACATGCATGTTAGTCAGGTACCTACACTACAGCCACGTCGGACGTAGCCGTGGGTACGTTGATTGGCTGGTCGTTCACAATAGGCGACTATAAGACTGCATTTTTGGTGTACCTCTACGCATTAAGGATTATTTCCTGTTCTCTATCATACTGCTTACTGTCATTGTGAAAGGCGGGTTATACGTCACAGCAGCTATTAAAAGTTCTAGGAGCCGCGCATTATTATATACGTGTATATGGGTTCGGCGTTGGAAGCGGTGCAAGCGTGCGCACTGGTACGGTATATTCTCCATGTAGTCCGTCTACTACAGCATGCTATAAATTGAAAGGACATTGGGAACGCGTATAAGTCATATAGACAAACGCATGCTGGTGATTTTAAGCATGACGTCCGAATGTATAGCATACATGTGAGTACGCGGCAATTTGATGGCGGGGTTTTGGAGTCCTTCGAACTTATTTTATACCAATTTATGTTAACTGTTCCTATAGTTTCATACTGCCACGCGCCAGAAGATAAAGCGCCGCCGCAGCTCCCTATAACTAGGACAGACAGGATCGCTAACATCGTCGTCGTCGAGATACATGTACAAATAGCCGGAAGCAGAATCTTTAACCTCTAATGGAAATCAGGGATAAGGACCATCGTTACGGGGTCCTGTTAAGGAGCGCTTTGTTACACTCTATCGGTAACTCCACGTTAAAAAAAGAAAAAACGGTGGGAGGGGGGCATTGTCAAAAGTCGTAGTTTCATTTGACAAATTCGAGTTCAGTGTCAAAATTACATTTTCATTCAAATTAAGAAGCACAAATCTTCCTCCCTCGTATTATGGCAGAAGTGCGCAAAATCACACACGCGCAAACAACATGAACACTTTTCACGCTTCTGTATAGTGAGAAGGCCGATGTGATGTGTGTAAAGCACGACGAAATTTACGCGAGCGACAACGTGTATACGAGCGCCTTTACACGTCCTCTCCATATTCTCAACCACACTTTCTCAAGGTACGCCACTAGTGTGTCAATATTTATGTAGGGAGCGTCGTTGTGGGTGGGTGTGGAGCACGGCGTTCAGAGCGATTCCCATCTTGTTGTGCCCTGTTAGTATGCCAGGTGCATGGGACACGACAGCGCACGTACTTTTAATATCCTACTTCCTACTGCAACTCACCAGCGTGCGTGAGGTTGCGCAGAACGATTATATTCGCTGCTGTTTAGATTTACGCGCTGATGTTGACGCCACTGGTGTATGTGAGCAGCTCAGGTGTCAAGTACCACCCACAGACAAAACAGTTTCAATATCCTTTGTGGCTCGGCCGCTGAATATTCCTGTCTAAACATCGGTCAGGTCTTCCGTCTTTGATGGCCTCACCTTGAGTTGCAAGGCTGTCGAAGCTGTCTAAAATAGCGAACGAAACGAGTGCAAACCTTTGGCACGTCTAAACTGAAACTTTGTTTTCAAATTCTATGATTTCAGGAGGCCAATTGGCGACAGGTCCTGGCGCCTATCGTCAACAATAACATCAGGACGCTGTCTACGTCAACGTGGTTTTCACCGACGTCTGTTATTCTTCGTTAACCACCCGACGGCAGCGTCAAGCGAGCCGCAAAAAGGAACATCCGCTGGAGTTTCACAACGGTGGTCGACAAGTATTCTACTATGACGTCCTTGTTCTCGACGTCCCGACTGTCGGGAGATCTGGCAGATCTGAGAAGTAGGCTTAACGATCAATATTCACGCTTAGACAGGGAATATCGTTTCTACGAGAACCGGTACCAGGACATCCGCAGACGTCTATTCGACGGCCCTCTCAAACCGGGCGGTGTGTCCCTGTCCAACGACTCGGACCGCTTCTGCCTCCGTCTCGACGTCGAACAGTTCTCGGCAGATGACATCGAAGTGAAGACAGTCGACAACTACGTCATCATTCACGGAAAACACGGCGAAAGAGCAGACGACATCGGAACGATATCACGGGAGTTTACCAGAAAGTGCATGCTACCGAAAGACGTACAACCAGAGTCGGTTAAATGTTCCCTGACAACTGACGGATACCTCGTGGTGGAAGCAACCAAGAAGAATGACAGGCCTCCGGCAAACGAGAGGATTCTGCCAATCACAATCCTTGATATGCCGACAGCATCGACGTCGACAAGTGCTGCGTCCAGTACACAGACTGAGGTGCTCTCGCCTAAGAGTCCGGAACCCCGGCCATCTACGTCGAAAATGTCGCCGTTGAAAAACGGTTCTGTTAGCACTGGGGCTATCAGTAAGAATAAGTAAATTGATATCTATAGGATTCTAATGAAATATCTACGTAACTTATTTTGAGAATAGCTGCAAGGGGTGGGGGCGTCACGCAGTGTCTCGGTTTTCTGAACGTACAGGATGGGTTGTGCCTAGGACGAGGGCACGAACCTGGTACCTTATAAAGTTTTCATATGGGCATTATAGGAGCAATTATTGAAACATCCTGAGGTGGTGGTTCTGTCGTCGTGTGCCAGCAACGTCACGACTGTCGCTGAAAAATAGAAAAAGGTAATAACCGTAACGATTGATTTGTAAGAGGGATATTGGTATCGTCAACTTCATACTAACAGTTGGTGCCGCTTTCAGCCGTAGTTACTTTGCAATGCATATGCAACCGTCGCGAAGCTACGTGTATAGTATTATGTAGTGGCTAAACACGGGAGCGCAGTCACTCGAACAATGCGCTTAGATTAGTAGAGGTATGCCATCCATCGGTATCTGGCAGCTTTCCTCGCTGCTCTCCGACTTGGAATCCTGCCGCGTGCTGTATGCGGACCACAGGGACTTGCGTGTTTTAAACTGCATACTTTGGGCAACAATTAAAGGTGAAAGCCACGAGGTGATTAGGAAGGAGCATTTTGGAAAGAGCATAAACCGTGCACGGGGCTGTCGCTCGATGGATGTGGCAGAATAATACACGTTCTTTCACAAGCATGCTATGTTTCCCGTTGACTGTATCAATTTACAGAAGTGCCAATTTTATTGTTCTGGGTTGTTTACCTTGACGAGAGCAGTTATATTGCAAATATGTCCCCTGTACGAGCATTTCATATCAGAAGGAGTGTTCGTTTTCACTACCGCTTATCTTGCGTTTATATTTCGACGTTTGTGGTTTGGCGCGTGGTTCTTGTTTTTTTCTGTCTCCTGTGTTTTTTTCTCGCTGTTACCAAAGTAGACGGAAGTTTTATGAAAAAATTGCGATGTTGTGCTGCTTTAGTGATAAAGCCACGGCGTCTGTTGCGGTTTTTACCCAAGATGTTCAGCGTTGGAGGTGTGTTGTGTATCCTGCTAATAAATATACAGGGAAAGCTGTCATTTCATCTGCAGGTCATTTTGCAACGTAGCTTGTGATGTGCGTGAACCCTACATATCGAGCAACACGTTTGTGCATATGGCCATACATGTACGTATGTTATCATTACATATATATGCTGTAGGATGGAAGCGTGTTTGATGTATGTAATTGTTTGTTGAGTGTACGATAAATTTACGTTGTACAGCAATCTTCTTTTTATACTCGTATGTTGCACTGAACGTGCATCGCATCGAAAGAGCCCTGTTTTTTTTTTTTTTTTTGGTCATCAAGCCTGCTTATGGACCTTGATGGGCCATCAAGTCACGTGGTTGATGACCCAACACAATGCAACTGCATGTTCTAGACTGCCGAAGTACGCTTCGTGAGGCTCATGTCGTTGCGTCTTGCCATGGTTGACCAGCCAGTCTGGGCAACACGGTACGACTGTCGTAGAGGAGACAGATGCGTCCAGGGCCGACTTCCGAGAGAACAGTGCCGGCAACATACCTTTAGTTGTGAGCTATATGTGCGCAGTGTCTTTTATTTACCCACGTCTCTTCCCCTAAAAAGCAAAACAAGAAAAGTGTTCTTCACGCACATTGGCGTGTCTCGAAGAGAAGGAACTGCGAACAATCTGCACCATTGTTTTCTAAGACGGATTGCTTTTGATGCTGA
Source organism: Ornithodoros moubata (assembly GCA_029532675.1). Lineage (NCBI taxonomy): Eukaryota > Metazoa > Arthropoda > Arachnida > Ixodida > Argasidae > Ornithodoros > Ornithodoros moubata. The sequence goes on from JARGYV010084846.1 coordinate 9,839, forward strand.
GCCAAGACGCTGCCAGACCGGGTTCCTACGTTTATTTGTAGGTGTTAAGAGCTGCTGCATGTGTTTTGCATGGACGAGCGCATGCTTTGAGTGCACAGCAGTTGGCCTATATCTGCGCAGCTTTCAAAACAGACCTTGTTGTTTATTTCACTGGCGACACGTACTTCGCAGAGATGGAGGGCAGGCTGTTTTCATGCAACAACGCGTGAGTCAGTCATCTTATTGGTGTCATAATCTCGGCATGGTATATGCTCGGATATAGGTATCCTGGAGATGTGCCGAATGTATGTAAGATACGCGGGGTCGGCGTTTAGGATTGTGAGGTGACCGCTCGGAGTATTTGGAAGAAATACAAAGAGGGGCGGTATTTTCTTCATTTTTCTTTTTTCAGAAAGAAGGAAAACAAGAAGCGCAGAGGTGCCAGGGAAGAGTCGTCGCGAGATGCCGAAACCATAAAAAGCGACATAGGAAGCCCAAAGTGAAGAAAAACCTTAGACAAGTCATGGCATGTGCTTCCTGGGGGGTTTATTTGTCATGGCATTGACATCTCAAGCTCATTACTAGCATTTGCGCTGTTTCGAAACACGCGGCGAGAAATACCTAGGCAACGCAACCACACGGAAAGAATACCGAGACGATGAAAACGAATTCACAATGAAGACCAAAAGATAGGAGGTTAGCGTGACTTTTGGGTCCACGTATGTCACAAAAGTCTCACGAAAACTCAGCGAGAAACAACAAAGCCTGAACCCACTGGCCCAGGTCGCTGTTTCACGTATCTCTAGTATCGCAATAAACCACAATTCGACATAGTTTCGACTACGGGGATGACGCTTACGTTCTACTGGTATCATAACCGCTGCTTACACAAAGTGAAATCAGAAAACCCCCTTATTTTCTCGGCC
>JARGYV010084849.1:0-15293 GCA_029532675.1 Ornithodoros moubata
CGGAATTCCCACCTCCCAACGTTGCCCGCGCTTAGCGAGCCTGACTACGGCGAGAAGTAGAACGACAAAACCACCACCACCAGAACTCATTCCTCCTTTTATTCTAGCTTGGAAGAATGCCACCCTACTTAGCCTGTACCAGACCTAATAAATCCCGTTTTATCGAAGGCTTCGATGAGTCGAATTTTGTGGAAAAGCAATGCACGGCGACGCGACGTTGCCTCACACTCGCAATGCGAAACGGAATAGATTATATTTGGCATTGAATGAGAAGAATGGAGAAGTTTGTTGTTTGCGAAGCCCGGGCTTCGGCACAAAACGAGAAGGCGTAACCCACAGGAAGCTCATAAATTATTGGCACCGCGCCTACATTTGCGCATCAGTCATTGATCGTATACCAATCACAAGGCAGTGCACCTCTGGTAAAGATGACAAACATAGAAGGCCTGCCTGCGCAATATCCAGTTGGAACTGCAATAGAAAAGAATGCGTCCTCGTTTGTGATTATAGCGCCTTGTTTTTTATTGGTTCATTGTTCGCGAACGGATCAACAAACAACTCTTATTTCGCTCATCAAAAGTGGCGCGCCTTTCAATTTTAAATATTGACGTTTGAATTAGTAAAGTTCGGCGAGAAGCAATGTTGGTACCCTAGATGCACGTACAACTACTGCAGTTCCTTTGGTAGCGTTTTTTACAGCAGGGCCCACAGGTCCAGGATAAAAATTGCGGACATAGGAACCTCCATCACTCAATGCCAGCTGCAGAGCAACCGACGCCGAAGGCCCTTGTCGGCCCCACCTCACAGTTCGATATTGGCGCTCGGACGACGGAACGTACAACGCGGCACAAAACAGAATAAACAAGATCCCATAAGCATACAGAAAAGAAATCGCGGAAAACAGTAACCAGCTTCAAGGATCGAACATTGTAGTTTCCTAAAAACACCAATATACAGACTGGCACATCAACCATGATAAGAGTATATACTAGGCTTCTGTGCTCAAGTTCGCGGGTTCGATCCCCGTCAAGGAATGTGGGGTACGTAAACATTGTTACTAGCGTCGGAGATTTCCGGCACACGTCAAAACATCCCCAGGTGGTCTGAATTATCCACAGTCCTACCCTGTGGCATCGCTCATGATCACAGTTTTCTCGCGACGTAAACCCATCAATTAATAATTAACCATGATAGAAATTCATAGTAATATAGGCAACGGAGGGACGTGCGGCCGAGGAACACCTTTCCGCCAGGAACATTTTTTTTCGATCCAGAACGCAAAGGCAATGGCTGAAACAATCTCCGAAAAATCGCGCAAATTAGTCCTTGGCACCGCATCTTTTTTGTCGGCTCTACGCAGGGCGATTTTATCTACGCCGTATTATTGCGGTCAAGTTTCGTTTTTATAGCGTAGTTTGAGCGCCAAAGTGCAACGGAAGGAGGTTTAGGGGATTAGAAGCCCAGCCCACAGAAGGATTCCACTGCGAGGTACCAGCGAGGTGTCTCATTAGTGGAGGTGAAAAGCTCTGCCCGCAACAGTTTCAGGTTCGTGTTCTGCTTTCTTTCTTTCTCCTTTCCAGTGTGTTGTGTCCCCTACGGGTTGGTCCCCTAACCCTCTCCCCCTCGTATGGTGTGTCAATGTAACCTCCTCTCATCGCAGTTTGGCGCTCAAAACAGAGGCGGAGCCATGGATTCATTTCCGCGAATTTTCAACGAATTTATTTCAGCAATTGTGTTTGCGCTACAGGTGGGATGGGTGTTATACTGAGTAAAATGACCACGGGGAACCCATTTCCGCAAAGAAAACATTGAGTTGACACCAGAAATTTTGAAGTACAATTCAGAAGAAATTAAATTTCCTTCAACTGAAATAAAATTACACCGGTATCAATGTGTGGCAAACGTTCCTGGCAGAAAAAAAAAATCCTTGAACGCATGACTCCCTGTTTCCTACGTTATATACTATGAATTTCTAAATGGGGTAGCGCCCGCGTTCAACGCGGAAAATTCCCCATAACATCTTCATTATTTATCTTCGTTCGTTCGTTCTAAAATGGCTGATGGACCATCCTGTGGAGAAACATGTGAGAGTGAGAGAGCGTGTGTATAGTTGTTCTCCAAAATTATGAACTGTAAAAAGAGATGTCTACGGTGGTAGTGGTTGAACCGTTTACTGCTGGCCGCGGTCGGCCTTGTTAATGGCGGCCAACGTCACAAGGGAGTGGGAACACGTGCGTACTGGGCCGACTTCCAACTTCACTATATAACATGGTGAGAACCAATCAACGTTCAGAGTGATACCACTCATCGTCCTGATTGGTGAATTATGGTAAATACCGGCCCTTCGATGGCAGCACAAAGGCAATAGTGTCACATAAAGACGTCTACCAACTTCTACGAATCAGGCGTATGAATTATTCCTTCTCAATGATGATTGGCCCGTCGCAGGAGCTCAGTGCAGTTTATGTGGTTTGAGATCTACACAGCTGGCCAGTGCTTTCCGAAGTTTCCTTCTTCGTTTTTTGACACCTGGTTTTCACGACTACATAGACCACAGAAATACTAGAAAGAGAGAATCGGGGCGAGCGAAGTACTTGAACAGGAATGTCCTCCCACCCAGTGTACGCATTTGTAGACAGAAGTAAACATATTTGTGCATAGCTGTCATGTCCTCCAGTCGCATCCTATCTGTCCATGTCTTGAGCTAATCGTATACTGTCTGCGCCTTCCGGACAACAGTCTCAATGAGGTCCGGAGAAACGATACGAATTGTGCTCAGTCATATTGAGCTTTTGAGCTCGAGGTACATGCATTTCGGCTGCATGTCACTGTGTACTCCTAAAACAGAACTTCACTGCATAACATAGTGATGGCCAATCGCCATTCCGAATGGCATCGTTCACGGGAGCTCATTTGCTAAAAACGGTGGACGTACATCATTTTTGTGACAGTTACGCAGCGGCGATTGGTCACCACCGTCTTATGCGGTCAAGTTCTGTTTCAATAGGGTAGATGAGTTGTCATGAGCGGTTCTCCACTGGCGTCTTTTTTTTTTTTTTTTTTTGAGTAAGTTCAGTTTGTTTTGTAGGATGGCAGCGACAGTTTTAATATGACACTCGGCTTACAGGTTCGATTTACACTTAAGATTTCTTGACATAGACACCGTCTGGGGTTTATCCCTCAAGTACTCCAGGGGACTGTGCCAAGCACTCACCATTCGTAATACTTTGTTCGTCCGGCCTCACAAGCGGTATATATTGTCATACGACGAAGATTTATGTAAGAGCATTTGTCATATACCATTTCTCTGTGTGTCTGTATTTGTAGCCTGGCGATGAAAAATGCGACAACGACGTGACCAGAAACATCTTAACCGACAGCGTGTCAAACTACAACTTTTACGCTCCAGAGCGTCATGTCTTAGGCCCACGGATATGTCGTCAGACATCCTGACAAGTCACATTTGTCAGGCTCCTTCAGAGACTTCAAGGGGTCCTTTGCGTACGAACGACTTATTCGTATGAGTCGAATGCTTAATGACGCGAATGTTCGAAAGTTAGATTTATGAACCACTGTCCCACTTTGCTGCACGTCAATCAAAGTTAAGATTTCGAACACTGCAATAATGCTTTTATCTCTTGATACTGGTACCGCGCAGGCCACCACTCTAGGTCCTTTCGAGCATTGAAGTCGCAGTGGTCTAGATGAGTCAACGAAAGCTGCAGGTTCCATCGCTGCGCGATATACTTCCGGAAATCTTTCATTTTATCAGTAACATCTCCTCATAATTAGGAGAAGAAACCTTTGCCAATAGTCGGTATCCACCCTAGAAGATGTTTAGTCGTTTTTCCAGATACACTTTGATCGAATGGTGTGAACCGACGTTGTGGAAGAGAAGGCCAGGTGGAATCTTTCTTCTTCGGCGCTCTTTCGCCGTCTCTTCTAGAAGTGTATCAATTCTACGACGCGCGTCACTTTCGGCGAAATATATATAATTTATCATCACACAGCCTTTCTGATAGGCCCACGCGCGACATTAGGAGCTGCCGCTATAGGTACTTCAGGAGGCGGGGATCTGATGTACCACAATGAATTTGAACGCCACGTGTAATGCAGTGCATGCATGTAGCTCTGTCACAGCGTCACGTGCGAGAGTCGAGCGCTACTGTCGACCGACCTGCGTGGGATCACGTAGGCGCCAGTGGAAGCGATGGACATCGAAGACGCGTCTGAAAATATTTTCACTCTTCCTACTTTATTCTCAAGCATCAGAATGTTAAAGTCGTAACACAATCGATGGAGCTATTTTTCTCTTTTTTCTCTCTCTCTCTCTCTAGCTCTCTCTCGTGTGTCTGTGAAAGACCACGTACTTCGAAAGCCAGGTACTTCGAGAAGTTGACAAATACCTGGTAGTACCTTACAGCTTCAAACGTCTGTGCTGCGGAACAAGATCATGGTACCGTAAGCCCAAGTAGCACAAAACGTTCTCGTCTTCTATCCCTTTTCAATTAAATTACAACGTTTTGAAGGTGTTTTGTGCTACTAGGGAGGTGGTCTGTGACAGTGACAATATCAACGAGACAGGGCGTCAACGCAGCAGTGAATGCTTACTACTTACGCTCGTCGATTGTCTTGGCCTTTCATCTTTCTCATTTTCGTTCAGCGCACTATTTTAACTGCAGCATACAGCAAGGCACAGACACTGCCCATGAATTTGCCCACGCGTGCAGCCTATCATAGGTATGCCGTCAAAAGGATTATCGTCTGGATCTGCCGGAAAGTCACCTCGGAAGATCCGGAGGCCTGATTACGACACTTTCAACTTCCCATGCGATGCATTACAACGGTTATTCTTCTTCGATCCGTGTGAGAGCTGTGAAGCTGTTATAACTTCTCAAGTCGCTGATTGCTTTCTGAAGGCCATTGTTGAGCATAGCTTGGATTGTACTGTGTTTAAAAGCTCTCAACGAGAAATTAATGATACCGTTTTAATCAATTCTGAGTACTGTCTCCCCACTCTCGTTTAGCCGACCCCTTGTTTCCGATAAATTGACACGCACACATTGACAAGCCTTGGATGTGTAATGGTTGGGATGAAAACGTCGCCTCCACCCGTTTTTTCCAGGCTCAAATGAGGACGCATACACTGCACTTATGCTATAAAGGGCGCATATAAGAATGAATAAGTTTTCGAAAAGATTTCTGACAGAATCGCCCAATGTGGTCATACAACGTGATTTCATTCAATCTTCTCATTATTAATTTCACCATCATTGAACCTTATCCCACATAAAGTAACTGAATAAGATTACTTAGGGTGTCCAATGCCACCTGTGCAACTGCAACCTTCATCTCTCGAAGTCTCGTGACATCCCTAATTCCAGCACTTTTCGTGAAGATGTGTCAGTTATTTGTGGAATAACGCAAGTCCCCTTTCAGGCGAATAACAGGAGATTCACTAATTGCTGCTGCTTGTGGTCCTCAGCAGGAAGAAGAGGAGGACTTGGGTCGAAGCGCGCAGACCTGCGAAGATGCGTCGGAAGAGCCCAAGTCTGCCAGTACGTTCTGGGGCAACATGGCACGCTTCCGGCCGAGTTTCCTGGGCGGCAAGGATGATTACCTACCCGACCACTTGGGCCCCGTCAAGCAGCTATATTGCCGCACCGGCTTTAACCTAGCCGTCTACCCGGCGGGCACTGTCTTTGGCACCAAGGAACCCTTCAACAGATACGGTACCTCGCATTCCACGTGTCAAACCAATCTCACGCAATTAGAGCTTGTAGATGTGGTGCATAATTACAAAGCACCAGTGGCGTGGTCTACTGCCCAAGGGTATCCCACCGACCAGGTGGTGCCAAGCCTGGGTGGTGTGATAGAGCCCCCTCTTTTGAATGCGCCTAACTCTTCCCCTTTTCTTTCTCACTGTGACAAATGGCTACCAGACTTTGAACAAAAGTTAAGCTACCTTGGGAGGGTAAACCAACTGCATGTCGCCAGAGCTGATGGTCAGTATTTTTGTTATCTACGCTAATCGGCTAATTAATTAAAATTAATTAGCAAATTTTTAATCAGTGACTTGAGAGCAGAAATGCCTAGAATGCTAGAGGAATGCCATCCGCTACATGCTTTGCCAGAGAGGGTTTGTTGCCTTCGTTGGCCTCGGGATAAACAACGATGACGCACAGCGGCAGCCTCTCCGAGCAATAACAATTGTGGCTGGAGTTTGTTACGTAACCTATCGTGCGATAAATTGTGCAACCAGTGGAAAATTGCGACATTTTTACTTGTTCACACAGAAAGATACAGAAGGACTAGAATGTGCCTTTAAAATAAGAAAACAAAAGAAACTGTTAGCATATTAGCTTGCGGGCGTGCTCTGCCGCTGTCAGTCATCGACTGCTGTTTAACACAAAGCCAGCGTGGACAAATGAACACCGTGGACAGCGTCGAGCTAAAATGGAGAAAGTGAAGACACATGTGGCGACTGAATATTTGTCTCGGAAGGATGTAACTCCGGCAGGCATCCACCAAGACATGGTGGTGACTTTGGGACAGGATGCCCCATCGTACAGCACGGTGAAGGAATGGGCCGCGGAATTCCAGCGAGGACGGGAGAGCCTCAAAGACAACCCCCGCCTCGGCAGACGTGCAGAAGTGACCGCGCAAGAAAACGTCGCCCGTGTGCACGATGAGGTAATGGCAGGCCATCGCATAGGTCACAGGAATCTCCAAAACAACAGTTCATCGCATCTTGACCAAACATCTTGGCGTGCACAAGGTCTCCGTCAGATGGGTGCCAAGATTGCTCACGTGTGACCAAAAACGCACGCGCTACATCACATCCAAGGACAATCTTGAGCTGCTCAGGGCAGATCCCACGGGCTTCAGTGCCCGATTTGTGGCTGTGGACGAAAGATGGGTCCACCACTTTCAACGCGATAGTAAAATCCAATCCAAGCAGTGGAAACAGCGCCGAAGAAGGCTAGGTTAATTCCATAAGCAAATAGGGTGATGGCCACGGTTTTCTGGGATTCGGAGGGCGCGCTGCTCATTGATTACCTTAAGAAAGGGCACACCATCACCGGGAACTACTACGAATCCCTGATTCATCGCTTGCAGGGCGCCATCAAATCCAAACGCCGCGGCATGCTCCTGAAGTGGGTCCTGCTTCATCATGACGATGCGCCCCCACATCCTGGTGCTGTGGCGATGGCTGCTATTCACTTCTGGGACTTTTGTTAGGTCAGCCAACCACCGTACGCGCCAGATCTGGCTCCATCGGACTTCTGTCTCTCCCCCCAGATGAAAAAAGAACTTTCTGGTGTTCGCTCTTCCAGTGATGATCACGTCATTGATACTGTGACTCGCTTTTTGAAGGAGTAAACGTCCGACCTTTTTTCCACGGGGACTGAAGCACTGGAGCATCATAGGGCGAAGTGTGAGCATCTCGGATGGGACTAGGTTGAAAAGTAACACAAGTTCGTCTCCGTCTGTCGCCTCCTTCTGGGTCAGGCCAAGAACTTTTGGGACGCCCCTCGTATATATATATATTCAAGAACTGTGGAGGAGGGGGTCGGACGGACGCGTAAATATATAGGCAAACAGAAAAATGAAGCGCGGACAGCAGTAGTGTGAGAGTAATAAAAAAAAAACGTTTATTAGGGGAAGATTGTAGGAATTTAAAAGTCGACGTTTCGACGGCGGCGCCGTCGAAAGTGTAGAGGTTGAAAGTGTGGAGAAAGAGTGGAGGTTGGTCGTCCGGCAAGCTTTGCGCGCAGCGCTCGTGTGCCGGCACTCTTAGTTTCGGTACGAACAGCAAAGTTCGGTGACCGATATCTTAAAGCGCATGTTCGCTCCCGAATTTCTGAAACCCTGGGTAGCCTCAGCTAACCAGTACCTGCAGGTCCGCCTATTTAACATATCCTAGCTTCTCCAATTGAAAAGTTATTGAGTGATTCTGAACTCAGTAGTCGGTAATTACTTATACTGTGCTCTCAAAATCATGTCCACCGGATCGACATGGTGTGGATCCAATGCGGGTGGCAGTACGCTCATCCGCGCAGGATCTTGCCTCTTCTCGGAAAGCTAAATTGGGACGAAACCCTGTGAGGACGTGAGGCTCATCATCTATGCTCTCCACCCATTATATAGGTGATCTTAATTTCCTGACATATTTTACATAGAACGTAGTTGTTTAGCCGGCATGTACACACGCATCTTTCCGCAGCCTCTCCGTTTATCGATGTATGAATGCGGGTAAAGACTCTTGATCCCAGCAAGAGCAACCACTTATAGGCAAGCTTCGCTTGAAGCAGAACAGATACCGAACTATGGCACGGCAACCTCTTAGTTATGTATCTCTCGGCAAAGCGGGCAGAGACGAGAGAGAAGTCGATGAACTGCTGTGGCCAGCCAGGGGGAAGACGCCCATTTGTCCGCCAGAGCACTCCACATCCAGACAACAAGACTCCATTCGCATTATCCGATTACCGAGCTCATTCCTGGCTCTCCTTCCGGAAGCATTTTATGCAGCTCTTCTCATCGATTGCCTTTTCCTTCCTTTCTTTCCATCCTCTTCACGATAAATCCCACACCTCAGGCAAATAGAAGAAAGAAGCTGCGTCAAATCAGAGGCCATCTGGAACCTGTGGTATACCACGCAATAGCTGCGCAAAAGTTACGTTTTAATGTAGCGGATATCATGACATTCACTGAAAGAGTCTGAAAAATCTATATTTATGTGTATATCGATAAAAAGAATAAGAAAAATGAAAATGCACTATCAAAGGCCATTTATATTGCCTCGCTGTTATTATTTTCAGTCGTCTTCTCCGTTTCAAAATTAAGCCGTTTTGGCTGTACATCTCTACTTTTATGGAAACATGAAAGTGCGCTCTACGTTCGAGCGGAAACCCTGCACGCCCATGGCGCCACGTCCAGACAGAGTTGTTTGTCCTGCACTCCATATATATTTGGGGACATCTTAGCTGGTAAAAGATTTGAAAACTATATCACTGCGCATTCACAGGAGTGGCTGCAAGCGAGCAACTAGTCTTTCACCCCAATATAAAAAAGCACGTTGCTACGGCTATTGCCATTTCTATTGCAATGACCGCTATATATGTTCATCTCAGGCGTTGTATTTATATATTCATTGTGGAGATGCATTTTCCGTTTACAGCTGTACTCGAGCTGACATCACCGGATATTGGAGAAGTCCGTATCAAAGGAGTGGAAACGGGGCTCTACGTTTGCATGGACGAGCAAGGCAATGTGTACGCAAAGGTAATACGCAAACAGACAAACATGAAAGTCGATTGAAAAGAACTGAGGGGACTTGAGGCATACTTTTCGAGACCACAGCAACCGCTTTCATGAATGCACTTCCAAAAGATGACGATTGGAAAGCTTTCATACAGAGATAGATGCATCTCTCACAGTATTTGATAGGCCACTGGACATTAACACTGAACACTAAGGCGTTCAACATGCCGCCAGCCTTGGCAGGCAAACCGCACGCCTCCCCCCTGTTAACGATACACCACCACCACCACCACTGGACATTAAAAGAGAAGACTGGTAAGAAAGACATACATGGTTTAAGTTAAGATATCAAATTCAGTTCAAAATTCAAATTCACTCAGAATACACGAGACTTCATTAGAATGAAGTATATTGGTGAATGTTTAAACCTCCATTATGCAAAGGATGTTTCACGATCATGATGACATACAACAGACGTCATGCTCGCTGAGAGGTTGAGACCTCTCTCGATCCTTTCTGAATGCCAAACAAAACAATAAAAAATTACGCCCCGGTTATATTTATTTAGTCACAGCTTGCTCGAGGAATGCAGTATTTTCAGCCTTATATACTAATCATGCAGTAGAAATCAATTAAAATGTGTAGATCATTTATTAAACTATGGCACGTGTAGGATATAATAAACCTATTTCTTTGACAGGGCGATCGGCTGGCTGACGACAGTATCTTCCATGAAATGTACGAAGGTGGTTACAACAGCTACTTGAACAAGCAGCACAAAGACAAAGGTTGGTACCTGGGCATCAAGAAGTCGGGACATCCGAAGCCAGGCCACAGGACGGCCAGGGGACAGAAAGCTGTGCAGTTCCTTCCGAGGGTTGCCCGTTCGCCTCGCCGTTGAGCTCCCAGAACTCGCCAAAGAAAACACAACAAGTACCGCAGTTATTTATAGGAACATCGAGAGTGCACCCTCCAGCATTTGGCACGAAATCTGTCACGGCCCCCATCAAAAGCAAAAAAGGCTTCATAAGCGGGGGTGGCAAAATGTACTGCCTTCCTTTTCCGCAGGAGGAACATGGAGAGTATATGCCAAGGCGGTAAAGGGGAAGCTAGCGCATGGCTCGTGCACGATGCACTCTTCATTCTGGATCACACTCGTGGGTTGTGGCACTTCGGAGCCATGCGAGAGAGTACGAGAGAGACTGGACTATCAGTCATCGTGATATGAGGGCTATATGTACGAATGAAACAAACCTATACGGATAAACTGCCGCATGCCCCTCTAGGTACATCCGTTTCTGTGAAGACATAGGAGCGGGATTGCGGTTATGATGGTAACGATCGTCAAAAGAAGATGGAGTTTGAAGGAGACATGAAATTGCGCCGTCACTTGTTTCTCCCGCGTGAACGGGTGAAATCGACGAAATTTATCTTGAGATTGTTCTCCCGGGTCTCGTTCCTCCGTGTGGTTAAAGAAGTGTTGTTCGAGATTCACCTACTTGCAGCAGCCATGGCAGTAAGTGGATGCGTCCACTTACTTCCAAGCACTGTCAATGAACTCTTCACAAGGAATTGGTGACTTCATTCAACTCATTAGCTCTTCCGACGCAGGCGCATCTGCTGCATGGATTTTTCAATCTGACCTTATTCAGATGAGACTAATTACTTCAGATTCATATGAGACTCATGTCTCCCATTACGATGTCGTAGAGGTTGTGCCAGGAGAAAACCAGGATGTCCTGGCATAGGAATCGCTCCTACCCAGAGAAAGCATTCCAATTTAATGTTTATGTCGAGCTGTTTGTCAAATACCTTTCTGAAAATGCAGTCGCAAATGCAAGAAAGAAGGAAATACAAGAATGAGTAGCAGGATATATACGACAATGAAATGACCATAGTCGTTTTTGACATTTCACTTTAAAGTTTCATACAGTTTGAAATCTTATTTTACATCTTTCTTCACCTCTAACTTTTTATACCCATATATGTCACGCGAACCTCATTTTCTGGCAGCTACTTTCGTAATGAACGCGAGCAGTAGCTCATAATAGCTCTTAACAGACAATGACATTGCCCCTGTCCAGTTTGAACGTTGCATTGTTGCGTTCATATGAGTAAACTGAGTAATAGCACTGAGCTGCTGAAGAGCTGAAGAGTGATTTAGTTCTGTACGACTACAACGGTCTGTATGACTCTAAGTGATAATGACTACAACGTAGCCCAATGCGTGTGTAATCTCTTTAACCGTTAAGTCGTAATACGTTTTTACCTTCATGTTACTTTAATTTCGTTTATTTATTTCAATTGTTATTCTCATCATCTCTCATGAGAATAGTGCACGTTCGGTGCACTGTCCTCACAAGAAAAGTGGCGTAAGACTAGTTTTTCGTTAGAAAGATTATGCTGATGGGATCTCCTTCTCCGGACATACGGAAATAAAAGAAAGAACGGGAAAGAAAGTCCTTGCCCTAGTAGCACGGTCTACTAAACATCGGGTGCATTAGGGGTGGACGGATTGATCAAGGTTGCTTTTGGGGTTCGTGGCACGTCAGAGAGACAGTGACAAACAGGTATAACATCTGACGGCCACCCCTAATGCGCCCAACTTTCAGTACATTGTACTGCTAGGGTGCTGTCCTAGTTTTCAGATGAACACGTGTCAACGCCATTATAGCTGTACACATAGTATCATTGGGACACAAGGAACTCAAATGATAACCCATTCGCCATTTAGCTAGGAAGCTACTATGCCAAGCTTGAGTGACCATCAGTGATTGTTACTGTACGTGTGCCAATAGGTGTGACAGATAAACAGTAAATGTCATTAATATCGGAACCTATAAAATCATCCGGTTACAAGCTGTGGAACGACGATATGGGTTTTCTTTACAGTTCACTGGGGATACCTGCCTGTATTCCAAACAATCCACCACTACGACAGTTCCTCTTTCTAGTCAACATTTCTCTTGCACATTACTCATAATCATCATCCCTGACCGCCGCGGACCGTACTGCGCGATTGTCGTGCGTCTGGCTGGACGCTTCATTGTTTTCCTTCTACCCACACAGTTGAGACAAGATGCCAAAGAACAACTTGCAACGCTCTTCCCGTCAGTTCCTGCAAACGTACATTTGAAGGGAAGCAAGACAGGTGTTCGCAACGCTCGATGTCTCTATGTTTTAGCGAGTGCGGACAAGTCACGTTCTTTCAAAACGGATGCACGCAGTCGTGATTCCTCGCAACGCCAGCGCCTGATCTCAATTTTGTAATGCTTTCTTTATCTTTCGGGCGACTTAAAGAGCAGTACGTCTTCTTAAAATATAAACAAAAGCAACTTGTATTAGTCATTACGCATTTAGAGCACGTGTCATTTCGAAATTATTTATATGCTTGTCCTATACATAGCTTCAGCTATCATCACGTATGTACCACGTTCACTGTCCAAGCGGGTATATCGACTGAGTGGTTTTACCTCGTACAACTGAACACTTGGAAAAGGAAAGAACAGGGTGAAACTACTGAGAGTCATTACGGCAACTTCTAAACAGATTTCATACCTTAAAAATAGAAAATATTAAGACGAAGCTGCGCAATAAGGAGAGATTTCTTAGTGGAGGTAGTAGAGAGGTTCGTCCCAGTGCTTTAGGCACATCTTTGCCAAATCAGGCTACTGTTTCTGTGTCTGTACTCAGGCATTCTCACGCACAGGATTTTTTCACCGGCTTCTCGTATGCTACATCTATTCAGAGACAGATGCAAAAGATTACGCAACACAATATTGTGACTTTGGTTCACGCCTAGCGCTAAGCCGATTTTCTTCCTCGGGTTTAACATTATTTAAAGGTACCGCTTCTTTCTTTTCTTGTATGAGTTCAAAGGCGCATGACATTATTATTTGAGTCAAGGTCATAAGGATTTGTGTAAATACGCATACCTTTCACAGTTGCTTCAGTTGCTTTCACAGTAGCGCCGTCGCACATACACACTCTGTAATTCGTATCCCACCATTCCGGCCACAGAAAAGCGACCCCTTCTTACTTGCCCAGCAACCCTAGCAGCTCTTACTTGCCTACCAGCAGCTTACCGTCTGACGGTGTGGAGTGACGTAGCCCAGATAAGACCCTATGGCTCTATCTTTGCTTTGCGCCGTTGTGTCATGTATGCTGCAAATACTGACCCGTTCGCCAAATAAGAAAAAGAAACCAGGGTACAAATCTCATTGTCAACCTCAATAGCTTTTGCAGCGCTTCCTGTGCACTGTCAAAGCTATTGAAGTTAAGGATCGTACTGAAGCGTTTCGCAAACGGGTCATTCCCGCAGGCGCGCTGAAGTTCCTGTCTACCAGCAGCGAAATTCCACACGCTTGGCTTATGCTCTCGCTTAAACAACCCTTTGAGGATGACTCAGGCTGACCCAAGCCCGAGAGATGGCTGAGAGAAGGGCTGGGTGACTTCAACGTTTTCTAAAACTATAGATTGTAAATATCCCTTTCCAAAATTATGTCCCTCACGAGTCGTTTTCTTTGCATAATATGTTAATACATGCCACTGTCAATTTTCTATCCAATCGAGGTTTCACCCATTTCTATCTCAAGTCGTTTTACCAGCTTTCATCGATTGATATCAGCTGATAACTGAGTGTATTCTTGGTGCTTTTGTTAGATATGCGCTACCGCCTTCATTTCCATTCAGTGCATTTAGTTACACCACTGTCACGACCTTACAAAGACTGCCATGCATTTCTCACTGACAGTGGTCCTCAGGTGCGTGTACGTGTATATCATGTATGTTGTGAAACTCATGTTGTAGACGCGGTGTTCGCTTGCTAGCCGCGAGTAACAGTGTAGCTACGCATTATATGACGCTATAATCGGGCAATACCCTTCATTGTTTAGGCAATTTTATTATTTTTAAATCCTCGGGCCTATAGGCAGGAGAAAGCTATTACAATAAGTGGTGTTTATGCTTTCTGCTTTGGTGATAATGTTTGTGAGAGTAATAACTTGGGTACCTTAAATGCATTTGTGTGAAACATACCAAGTGTTGCTAGTACAGGGATACTGAAGCTTAACAGTACATCAGAAAGTGGAAGTCATTCTGAGTCACTTGTAAATATCTGAAGCCTAAGATATATATATGTATCTCAGTGGTCGACGGCGCCGTCCTTCAGATCATTTACCTCAGCATACCGTCTACTAGGCTCCAGACATTTACGATTGCAGTAGGATGACATATCTGGACTCTGTACAGTGTTTTCTTTTTATACCCGGCTTCATCGTACATAGGGCACGTTTACGTATCCCCGTTGGCAACTCTACATTTTGTGTGATAGCCACGTGTCATTCGTCGTACCCTTTTTGATGCCCTCTTCTATTCTGTGCGTCATGCATTTCGTCGCATATTACCTGAAAGGATTTCTCAACGTGGGGTTTCATAAAGCCACGGTGTGTGAAATAGCCCGAGAGAAAACTTTTCAGAGTCTCGTGCATCTCGTGTTCTTCGTGTGCATTGGAAATGTCAGGTAAAAGTATAAGGTGACAATAAAATAAAAACTGAAGTTAATGGTCAGAGTGTTTTTCACAATCAGTCTTCTATGCAAATTATCGTTTATTCTGCTTATCCGCTTTGAAACCGCTTTGATCCGCTTGCTCTGAAACTTACTTAGTGTCTCTACATCCAACCACGAACCAAGAAGATAGCCATGTGGAATACCGGATTTCGAAATATTGTCACGGATGGAGTCGGCGTAACAGGCGGCGAGTGATCGGCGAACGCTTTATTCAGCTACTTGGCTGGACAGTGCATGCGCGCGACAGCTTTCACAACACTGAACTCAACTGGCTCCCGGCTCCGAGAGCAGTGTTTTTAAAGGGATCGTCGAAGATTCTAGAGAGGCCGCGACACTTCGTTGGAGAGGGGATACATAAAACGCTGCCCCAGCGGAGCTTGCGGGAGAGGAGGAAGGCTGTGACCTAGATCGGACGCTCTCGGCCGAGCAAGAAAGTTCCACGGTGTTCGACGCCGGCTTC
>JARGYV010084851.1:0-12932 GCA_029532675.1 Ornithodoros moubata
TTGCTCATAGGCAATTTCCCAGTGCATTTTGTCAGTTAAATTGTTCAATGATGAGATGTTAGTCATTACTATCTCGGTGAACAACTTCGCCATAAGTTTGTTTTTGGCAACACAAAGCGTACGTACCCACTTGTACTGTTGTCGTCTGGAATTAAAGTGTCCTCGGGACAACCGGCGGCCAGTATACATGCCTGTGAGTGAGCAGAGAAAGAGCAGTTGAAAAAATGTGTTTTCGAACCGCGATGAAGAGGGGTTACCTGTGGAGGGTTGATGATGGCTGCAAAATTTCTCACCCCAAACATTCCTAAGTATGACACTGTTATTGTTGCACCCTGCAGGAATTTGAGAATCAGACTCTTGCTCGGTGACAAGCATGGGAATGCCTGAGATGCGTAACTAGGGTAGCAGTAAGTCTGAGAAGAATACTGCAATTTAATGTTTTCTGTATTCAATCCTCCCTCTGCATCAACTGCATGTGTACAGCATTTTTTATGTTAAAGACTTTACCCCCTGATTCAGTGTTTGAAAATTGGGTGCTGTAGAAATTCCAGTTAAAGGGACAGTCTCGTACAGTGACTCTCTTAGTGAAACAAGAATCGTTAGTACCAATGCAAGACTGCACTGAAAGCCCATGGGCAGCAGCGCAATAGTTTTCCGAGAAATTAAAAAAAAAAAAACAGCAGATGACAGATGTCACATGCTTTTATCGTCACCCTCCTTTGTTACATAAAAAAACATCATGGGGTGACGTGAGCTGGAAAGTGGCGGAAAACGCAAGGCCTACTGCCCTTGTGATTGGCTTGCACGTGTGATCACAGCGCTCGCCTTTCTTGCGGTTGCATGCTCGAACTAAAATTTGAATGAGACCCGGCACACCGTCGTCTGCTACTATAGCCCCAATTTGCCACGCTTTTCATCCAATAGCAGACTGCTGTACCTGCTGACGTACCGGACATTGTTGTCGTATCAATTTAATGTTTATCCTAATATCTGCTGCGTTCCTGGCGAAAAAAATTCACAGTGTGCCATTTTCGATAATGGCGATTTGAATGGCATCGGTCTGAAACACATCGTCGGGTGCGAGACCGTCCCTTTAAAATCGGGTGATAGTCTGAGGAGCATCGCTGTTATTTGCTTGCCAAGCAGCCCAACTTTAACGTGGTTAATACGGCGCCTGTCACATAACTGTACTCATCTGCAACAAGTTTCTGGGTTTAACCTGAAAATGTCAGTCTACATATTTTATACATTGCGGTATACTACCTGTAAGTCTTGCGGTTGTAGCTTGTTTCCTTGGGCCTTTGTTGTTAGCACTTGATACTCCTGACTGATGGCCGACAGGCCCTGTAGTGATTTAGTGATGCAGTTTCTATAATAACACGGTTACTATTTCAAAGACAATGTCAAGTATGACTGGGTACGAATCTTTCGGTTATTTTGCCAGTAGCTCTCCAATAGGATGTGCACGTGTTAGTTTAAAAAAATTTAATGCGGTACTATTGGTCCACGGAGTATGTCACTACTACGTACTTCTATTTAAATCTTATGCCAGGTGACCAGCATTTTTTCTGAGACGTCACGGTGTGACATCGTCTACCTTTGCATGTGTTGGGCCAGAGCGGAAAGTAGCCCTTGGAGATCAGAAAACAAAAATTCAGATGTGCATACTTTAGACAGCCCAAGATTATGTTTCTTGCACAGAAGCCCATCTCGTCTGTCATGTGGCTCACCTGCTTTGAGCCTGCTCACGATTTCAAGATTTACTGCTGTCACACAGCACCTAATGACTGATGAATTTTTGCCCTAAGGACATGTATGTGTCATTCCGTGTGTTTTTGACAACTAGTCCAAAAGTCGTACCTTTCTGTGTGCACCAAATATGGTAGGTGTGACTAAGCCTTGAGGAGTGTCCACAGTAGTCCCGACATCGACAGACTTGAACCTGAGGGTTTAAAACAATCCACAGGCACTGCCATTATATAGGGACTTGTTGCAGCATTAAGTATTGATGCATAATTGATCAGTTTACTCACTGTCTGATGAAGTCTCCTTGGAATGAAGAGTTTGCTGCTGGGTGTTTCTTGGATGCTAGAGCAGCAGCTTTGATGATAAAATCATTTACCGACAGCTGAATCTTGTCTCGCTTGAGCGTCTTGTTCAGCTCATCGCGTAGTCTGCGCAGTGGAGTTGCTACTTCACAGCAGAACACGGACTAAGCACGATCAAGTGACCTTACCTCATAACAGCATCCATCGTGACGTCCACCGTGAGGTAGTAATGAGGAATGGTCTGCTTGGACAAAACTGCCATTTGTCCCCGTGCCTGAAAGTATATCAGGATGACGACATTGTCACCACATAGTGCCACGTCTTCTAACATGCAGTGCACAGCCTTAAACCATTCAATAGATGATCGTTCCTCAAAGTGTCTACATTATATACAATTGATAATGAGCACTGCAACAGATTCATGTGAGCAAGAAAAGGCTGTTCTAACCTGCTGCAAGTTCGAGAGAGGAATATCCTGGAATTCAGCAGTTGAGGACGGTAGGGCAAGGGCTGCCCTGGGAGGCGCGCTGACCGTATCCAGGTCCTTTGCAAGGATACGGCCGCCGGGTCCGCTGCCTGCTGGAACTTGCTACAAGCAGAACAGCCGTTCCTTACAAACATTGCAGAAAGAGCGGCAGTCGTGTTCAAAGAGCGTGCAATAGTGTGTGGTCTTCATATGATACCGTTATCTTTACCTGAGTAGTGAACACGGACAAATCGGATGCAGCTTTACTAAGGTCTGTACTCACACTGAGGTCGATCCCTTTCATGGCAGCGATGTGCTTGGCCATTGGTGTAGCCAGTACATGTCCACCATGTCTTGGAGGTGTGGGAGGAACTGAAGGAGTCGCGACTACTGGAGCTGGGCTCGGTGGCAGTGCTGAGGGCTGGGGAGCTGTAGTTTTCGATGGGGCAGGGACTGCGGACCCAGCATCATCCTTGAAGTTCTTAAATGCCGCCACGTCCTTCGGATCTGATACTATGATGCAGATAAGCTGAAAAGACATTACACAGATAGGTTGGATGCTGCTGCGTGTATCAGGGAAAGAAGACCTTGACCTAAACATGCGGGTCCTCATATTACATTCTTGGATAATGACAGCTTGGGCACTACGGTCAATTTGTTTCTGCTTCTGTGGAACGAGCTTCCTTATACATAACGGCGCTGTAATAAAATGCCTGAATTTTGAGTCACGTCATATGCTAATCAATAGGCTTGGCTGAGTTACGTTCTGAATTTTCGTCATCGGTATAACGATTGTTTTGACCCGTTCATTCCTTACTTTTCCCAGCGGCACGTCTTTGATTCCGGCAGGTACAACAACCTTTGCCAAGTACCCTTCCTCAGGCGTCTCAAATCCCATCGTGGCCTTGTCAGTCTCGATCTCACAGAGAAGGTCGCCTTCACCCAGCTTGTCCCCTTCCTTCTTGCTCCAGGTCTTGATCGTTCCGGTCTCCATGGTTGGCGATAGCGTCGGCATACATACTCTTAAGTGGTGCGGGAGATTCTTCGGGGATGTAGCCTGCCCACTTGCACTTGCAGGGGTTGGAGGTGCTGCAGCTGCAGCAGGGGCAGGCTTCGGAACCGCAGGAGCACCGTCGTCTTTGAAGTTCTTGAAAGCCGCCACACTCTTCTCGTCAGGGACCATGATGCCGATTACCTGAATATTAGTGAAGTTTGTTAGTGGCATAGTGGTTGCTAGTGTAAAGTACTTTTGACCAGGTTCAGAAACACTGAACTTCCACTGCAACCCTGCTTAGCAGTGCCGGACACTACAGATGGTGCCAGATAAGTATATCTGTGTGTCTTACCATCAGTTCTGTTCTTTGTTTTATGGGAGCACTTAAGCATGAGACATTTGCCATAGTGGGTATCACTCACTTTGCCGAGTGGAACATCTTTTGTTCCTGCTGGGACAACAATCTTTGCCAGGTATCCCTCTTCCGGCATCTCGTATGCCATGGTCGCCTTGTCCGTCTCGATTTCGCAAAGAGCGTCACCCTCGCTTATCTTGTCGCCCTCTTTCTTGCTCCACGATACGATATTGCCCTTTTCCATCGTGGGTGAGAGTGCTGGCATCAGCACCTTCTGGTGTGGGGGCAGATCTGCACATGATCATGAGTAGATCATTTACTCATGGTTTTACCATAGACAAAGCCGAAGTCATCTGTCATTTAAAACAACCCACCTGAGTACCACCTGCGACAGAAATAGCCGCCGCCGAGTGCATTGGGGCTCAGGCCATGGATGCCACTGCAACATGTTTGATATGGAATGCGGCTGCAAAATGAAAGCTAAGTTATCAAGCGTAGTACAGTAATCAGAATGCCATCAGACATCTCGTCAGTAATAGTTAGAATGACAATGACAATAAATCCTTGCGCGTATGGCCAAGCGGGCTCAGGCTTCCCGTTGGAACGAGGATCCAACCTACCAAGTGCGCCCAAGCACCATGGCCTTTGAAGTACAGCACCTCGAGAGTCGTGGTACGTCCATGATCGTACCCCGGTGCAGGGCTCGCAGTTCGCTCCATGCCACGGCAGATGCCCGAAACATGGCGTAGTTTCAACGAGAGACGTTATAGTTCTCGGTATCCGCTGATAGCAGAGCGATATTCACCGCCACGGAACATTCAGCACGAGGCTTAACTAGCCTCAGTGGCTGGCGTTGGGGCCTTGCTTAGTTTATGGACAGCCGTAGAAGACGAAGAGCAGTGAAAGCAAAACACTTCAGGGACGAAGCCGCCCGCGGCTTCCAACCTCAGACGTTTCGCTTTAACTTGTTTCGCCGGATTTTTGGATTTCTCTTTGTTGTTCAGGTTAATTGGTAGTGCTGGTAGCGACGGTAGTATGCACCTAACTTAGTCTGTGTGCAGATATGGTGGCGGACGGTTGGAGAGCACACCTGTATCGAACCATAATTAGTGCTTTGTCTTTCCGGGCAAGGCTCGACGAAGAAGAGGACGACTGGAGAAGTGAGTTTAGAAGAAAAAGAGTCTAGGTGCCTCAAAGACAAAAAGAGGAAGAAGGACACACATCTATTCTGTTCTCGTACCGGAAGAAACAGACGTCCGCGTGGGTCTGTCATGTACAAGCACGGGGCATCACTGGAACAGGTGGCTGAAGCGCGCCATGATAACCTCAAAAGGGTCCGTGATATGGTAAGATCCGCTCCTCACGGTCGTCGGACTTTACGTGGTTTGGCGGGACATGTGCCATGTAATCGCGCTGTAGAAAAGCTTCCTGTGACCACCAAGCTCTCTAGGCCTTATGTCATTACTTCCAGTTCTTTCAGCCATTAGTACCATCTTGAGCCTCATTCATCGTTTATGCCTTGCTTTCTACGCCCGTACTTTTCGGTGCTCACGAGGAGGAAGCACTGAACATTGCTTTTGCACCCTCGGCGGCGCGGCGTACCTAATACGCAACACCCAAGGCGAATATTGTGCAGTACTGTATGCATGTATTCCGTATTTTGTATTCATGTAATATTTCGGGTAATACTGCAATATTTTGAGACTTTCGCTGTTACTGCTCTCTAATTGCGCGAGATCGCCGGCTTCTGACCTGATATTTCGACTTAATTATAGGAAAATATTTTTCCATTGACCTGTCACTTTCATCATTCCCTTCTGGATCGATTATTTTTTTAAGGTGTACTCCAGCTGCGCAAGCATAGAGGAAAGCGAGGCTCGTAGAACCATACGAAGACAAGTAATCATATCTATAGCCGTGGGCTGCGTCATCGTTGCTTTGGCCATCTTCGTCACCTCAGTCATCACTCGCATCGGTCTGTTGTCTCCACGGCGTTTGAGGGAAGGCTCCTGCGGAACCGCCAGCTGCATCAGCTTCGCACGCACCGTAGAACAGCAACTGAACCCAAGCATCAACCCTTGCGACGACTTCGCGGCTTTCGTGTGTTCCAAGTGGAAACCAACTCACGCTGCATCAAAAAGCACGGTGGATGACCTACGTCACGAGTGGTTGGCGCGTGTCATCAAAATCCTTCAAAGCGGGGAAGATCTTGTATTAGCCAAAGCCAATGCAATGTACGATGCCTGCATGAGAGACGAACATGACGAAGAAGCGCTTCTTATGTTTCGGGAGTTCATGGCAGATCGTGGCATGACTTGGCCTCAAGCATTTCCTAAAGAACTCCACCCCTTCGATCTCCTGGTTGACTTGGCAGTGAACTGGCAGGTGAATCTTTGGTTCGGAATATCAGTGACGCCTCGTACCCTGTCGACACGTCGGAGGATTGTTGTCAACCCAAACAAAGATATTTTAAATGTCCATGATTACATAAGGGGCCTTGAGGCTTCGGGAAAGTACGAGGGTTACCTGTCGAATGTCTTGCACTGCCTTCAACTTAACGTGTCCATGGTGTCAGTAAGCCATATTCGACGGGTAGAAATAGAAGCCTTAACGTGGTTGAAGCAGGCTATCAGTTCCAATCTTTCCCATGCTGTGGTCGTCCGCTTTGAAGACATCGCTCAGCTGACGTCGGCGATACCACCACAGCTGTGGGTTTCCAGCCTGAATGAGCACCTAGAACCAGATATACTTCTCGAGCTCCGCGATGAACTCGCGGTTCCCAACGACATTCTGTTGAAGACTGTTTCCTCCTTCTTCACAAAATACACAAGAGAGGAACTTCTATCTCATATTACCTGGCTGTTTCTACAAATCACCCTGCCATTCGTGAAATCTTACAAGAGACATAAGACTTCTGTTACTGGTAACCCATTCTACGATCCTAATTTCTGTCTCTCTCAAGTCCTGCAGGTTCACAAGATACCAGTCCTATCTAGTTACGTTCGCCAAACCTTCAGTCCGACGCAACGGGAAGATTTTGATCAATTGGTTCGTCCCATTGTTGATGCATCGACCAACTTTGTTCGACTTATGTTCCAGACCGGCGACACTGCATTGGAAAGCGTATCTGAAAAAATGTCTGCATTAGAGCTCGTCATCTGGCCATCACAAATAGACCATCATATGAGTGAGCTCTATGATCAGTTCCCTTCCGGAGAAAAATCCTTCGTGACTTTCTGGACGAAAGCTCACGTAGCTCACAAAGCCCTTCGTCGCCAGAAGACGAAAGATCCGCCGAACCCTTTATCTGCAAATGTTTGTGACTACGACTACATTTCAAACACTGTTAGTCTTGGTCTGCACAGCTTGCTGGAGCCTGTGTTTAGCCAAGATGGCGTGGCTCCGCTGAACTTCGGTGGTATCGGTGCCATAATTGCCAGGCAGGTCATCAGAGCATTCGATGAGCACGGAATTTATCTAAACGCGAGCGGATATCCAGTGTCCTGGTGGTCCCAGAGGAGGTCGCAACAATTCTGGTCGCAAATATCGTGTGACAAGGGCCTTTTCTTCGATCTGGTCGCAGTGCAGGTTGCCTTTCAAGCTATGAAGGCAGAGCTGCGGAGACGGCGATTCTGGTACAGAGGTGTCAAGAGCATGGAACAGTACACTCCCGAGCAGCTCTTTTTCATCGCTTACTGCTGGTCATTGTGCGGAAACAGCGCATCAAGGAATGCGGCTGTGTGTAACTCAGTTTTGAAGGAGTTCACGCCTTTCTCGAGGGCTTTCAATTGTTTGGTTTATTCCAAAATGAATGGGAAGAAAACCTGTACCTCAAGCTTTGTTCGATGAATCTCGCAATATAACGAATCACAATACGTGCGTTATCACTGCATCGTAAAGAATATTTTATGGCTGAAAGGTGGCTGGTTGCTGATTAGGGACGAAATAAATGACTTGAGAAATCGCTGTTGAGAAATTGAGTATTGCTTTCGTTCAAACACAAAGTGGTGAGTACCCGGCGTCTCGTTTATGTGTACACGTTAAAAGCGTAAAACGAGGGTGTTCATCGTTACTTAAAACGTTGGGGACGACCCATGGGCGGATTTACAGGTGTAGCTCCAAAAGGTAGCCAATACAGAAGAGAAGTGGCCTCGGGTCTATTGACTGATATGTAAGAATTCAGCCTGGTTGCAGGTCTTGTGTATAGAAACTATTCTTTGGGCGGATGCTTCCAATTCTGAGTGAAATCAACGGCGCTTTTTTGGGACCCTCATTCCGTTGCCAAGTGTGGGCACCGTCATAAGAAGAGTTGTTGTCGTACAACTTCTTACACGAAAGGAGCGCTGCTATGCGGGGGAACAGTGGCCCATGTGTGTTCATTGGCTGCTGACACTGGCACGCGCACGCATTTCGCGTGCTTCGAGATGATGTCGAAATTCACTTTGCTAGGTGGTTGAAGTATATGCAGCTCATCTTTGCGAAACTACAACGGTTTCAGCCTTTGCATATCTGCAGCACTTCGTCCAACAATGGTAAAAAAAGGTTCTGTCAAGGTAAGGTCATCATTATCATACCTGCAAACGATCGTACCCTTTATGACTTACTGGACAATTCCAAGGCTAGACTACGTTCCCTGTATGTCGGCCGAGCTTAGCGAGGCCGACTACGGCGAGCAATAATACGACATATCCATTCACCACCTTCTTGTAACCGGATCATGAGACCGAAACCTGTTGAAATAGTGCAAGAGTAGCAGATCTGGACGGAAGAGAGTAATAAAATATTAGTGTCTGTTTTGCAGGATAAGAAGCAAGGCCGTGAGCCCCGACGCGAAACTCGAAGTGAACTCAACCTTCGTGTCCAATCGGGAGAACGCGACAGTAGCAGCAGCCCTGACCACTCTAACGAGAGCGGCGAAGAAGGGGCAAACGAAACAGACGGACAGGTATTGAGTTGTTTGCCGAAGGTGAATGTGGAAGCCCCGAAGCGTAAGTTGTCAATCACAGTTGTGCCTGCAAAACTTGAGATACTTGTCAGACGACCATTGCACCGCCTGTCAGAGGGTTCCACATCGGATATGCCTTCTCGGAAAAAGCGGAGGATCGACAGGGGCTCAGATGAGGGGAAAGGTGCCAGAAGGTCTCTGGGTGAAGATGAAGCTGGCAACGGGAGCAGTTACTCTAGGGACGACTCTGTCTGCAAGAGTGATGAGACAGAACGGAGAAAATTGCACTCAAAGATAACTGATGAGCGTATGAAGAGGAGATATGTTGCGAAAAGGAAGCACAAGGAAGTTATCGCAGGGCTGAAGGCAAGAAATACAGCGAAAAATTTCCTGCAGAAGAAAGCGCGTCGTGAGGAAGAGGAAGACAGTGAAGAGGCTGAAGCTGGTGTACGAGCACTGAAGAAGTTGGACGCTGTCGAAGACAACAACGTGAACTATCAGGACAAAGGCAGTGAATCGCAAAAGCGATGCGCAACTGTCATGAACAGATCGACGATAAATTCAGGAGACGACGAGGACGGCGTCAATGAAGAGGCGACATCGGAGATTGCTTCGAAATATATTCAGACTGAACTGCAGATGAATGATTCGCTCGAGGAAAGAAACCAAGAAGTCGGGAAGAAGACAAGCACGGCCATAACCTTCAGCAACCCTGACCGCCCTTGGCGACCCGACCCAGATGGACCGGAGCAGGCCAGTCTCTCTGAACGACCAGGATGTGTAATACGTGTTGCTATGGACGCCTACTCAACAGTTCGCGAACCATCGAAGGGGAGGCTGTGTAGCGGTGGCCTTGCAGAACTTGCCAATGCTGTCGCCTTCGAGGTCTTCGCCGGCGTGAAAAAGGATGCTTTCTGCATTTCCTCGCAGGGTATCTCTTTCGTCCTTGGTATAATAGAGATGAAGAGCAGCATGAAGGACCTGAGGGAGCTGCTGAAGTACGGCGTCTCTGGCAAAGATGGAGTTCCCGAATGCTGCTCTGAGATACTGTCCATATTACGACGTAGGGGACCACTTCAAAAGGACTTCGATGTGAAGTCGGGTATCTACGTTCAAGACTCATCCAGGTATGGGGGGTTGAGACCTCCAACGGCTCCGACGTTTCAGCATGTGCTTACAGCAGAGTTCAAGACTACTGAGCACAGCAGCAATACGCCGTGGTACGGCGTATTCTTCAATACCGCAGCTGTGTGCGCCAACTGGAAGTTTCCGTTCAGCAAGCAGGCCACATACAAAGACTATTTCCACGCTCAAAGAGGAGAAAAGGTACGTAGAATGGGGCTGCGGAAGGTCAAGTGGTCCTCATTAACGTAATTTAGTACGAGACTGAGGACCCGGATCCCCATCCGAATGTACATCTACTGTCCGACAACAGACGTAGCTTTAGTTTATATATTGGTAGCAACCCCGCGTCTTCCTCTTCCCAGGTTTCTGCGGTGTTCATGCGAAGAACATCTGTCCTTCCTTACGCTTTCGTTTCGGATATAGACGCAGACATCGTGGCCCTACCGTACCACGACACGGATGTGTTTCTGTTGCTCCTGCTGCCGAGGTCGACACCAGCGTCCATAACCCCCAGAAGCCTTCAGGATGCCATCGGTTCGCTTCGTCCTGCGCTAGTCACCCTTCACTTGCCTAAGTTCAAGATGACGAGCTCATTAGAACTTGGTACGCTAATCCAGAGCTGTTGGAATGAAGTCCTTGCGCGCGGCTTAAGCACCGTCCCTGCCCACTTTCGATCAATTCATCAACGAACGTCAATGTTCGTGTCGGAAGGACGGGGACCTCCTGCGCTTGTGGAAGATACAAAAGGTTCGAACAAGAGCGTTACTCTGCACTTCAATCACCCCTTCTCATTCTTCGTGTACCAGCGGCCAGTCTTGTCCTTCCTCTTCATGGGAAAGGTGGCTCACGGTAGCGTGCAGAGGACTGCATGAATCATGGTTGTGACACTGAATCCCACTTGGAGCTGGCTGTAAATTTGTATGATCATGATGTACCCGTTGGTTTCGAATGCATCCACGATAACGGTATCATAATAATAAGCACTTGGCGATGACTCTGTCAGAAAAGACGAATATACTGAGTCTTGGAATCGGGGTCTGCGAATGACACGGTAAGCGAAGGATCAGTATAGGTTGCTATGGGGGAAAATTGCATGAACTCCAACCTGACAGTCTGACGTTGTTTACATGTGTACATATGTACAGTGAGTATGCCCGAATCGCCAAGAGGCTCATGCAACATTTAGAGGAAGGCGACGTGAGACAGGCAATAAAGCGGCGTAGACAGGCAAGCTAGTAACGGGATTAACTTCATTCTTTGAGCACCTGCCGTTTTGTCCTTTTGGGCAGAGAAGGATTGATTGTTCACTTCGAGGTAAGCGCCAACACGAAACATATGTGACGTTTGACTCAGCAGCTCGAATTGGTCAGTACAGTTAGTGCTTGCTTCCAAGCCAGTACAGCGGGATAGCCCTGTGTATGTAAGGTTGCATCAGAGTTACTGTTGCCTTTATTTGTTGGCAGCAGGACTGGCACTGGCATTCTTTTCAGGACTTTTAATATCCACATGTTTATTTTCACACGAAATATAAAGCATAACACCACATACTCACAGATACACCCTAAAGTTACCACTTCGAATCTGATCACTATAAACTTGAACAGAGTAGCAGCCATCGCCTAGCTGCATACCGTACCTCCGAGCACACTTATGTTTCGCGTAATGCATTCCTCCAGACTCCTACAGAACAGCCTTGCTGTGTTAATCTGGCTTCTTACGAGCGCTGACGTTTTCGTGCTCTTGGTCAACCACCCACAACAGTCGTACGAGAGAGGGCCAAACTCACCGAAGTTCTCATCTCTTTCATCCCCAACTTCCTTGTATCCTACACTTGCTTAAGGTACTCCACGTGCCCGTGATCATTTGAGCTGCTACATTAAAAACAATGCTGGATGCAACTCTCCATTCACGGGAAGAACGCCAAGTGAAATGCATCAGTGTTCGTCTCCGTGTTCGTCGTGGTGCTCATGTTTCGGGACGTGGTTGTACTCCCAGTAGTGCTCCCCATAACCACCGTGCTTGTCGCCCCAGCGTTGTTTTGTTCTGAAGTGAGGGCCGTGTCTTGTCTCGTGCCGCTCCTGGAAGTGGTGTGGGTTACCCTTCCTGTAGCCGAACTCGTACTTGTCATAGCCGGGAACGCGAAGGAACCTGGAACGCATTTCCTGTCTTAGAATGACACGTGGTACCTCTTGCGTAGTGCATGGCACGCATATGCATCGTACACATACACATGTATAGCCTCAAGAATGTGGTACCTGATCTACAAGGTACATCAAAGGTTATCAACACTTCCAGTGCAAAGAAAGGCTTAAACTGAGCACTGATCAAGATATGTCATGCTGAAAGGAAATTCAGCACGGAAGGCATTTTAACAATGGTTCGTCTATTATGACATGGAGGTGTACATGCTCCAGAATCTTCAAACGAGAGCTGTGACGTGTAGGAAGATATGAGCACCCAGAAACTCAGCACGTGGCTCTGGGTACACTGTCGCTGTTAAAGAATTCGTACGCTACCTACAGAAACCCCGAGAAAAGAAAGCAACATTTCAGACGCATGTCAAAACAGAATAGCTTCCGGTTTTGTGTTTGGAGCGGCACCACGAACAAGCTAAGCAAATTCACGAAAAAACCAATATGTGCTGGTGTTATATATGGTTAGCATCGCCGAAGATGACGAGCGAATTGAACGCGTTCAAGGCATATTTCGGCTAACTGAAAAGACAACCAGTAGCCACCCGTCGACCTTTCTGTAGATTGGCATGAATGGCTGACTGACTGCAACGCGATCCTGGCCAATTTTTCTCGCCTGAGTGCCATATTCACCCGCACCACCACAATCACCAGTTCCTTTCGCAGTGACATACCCTGTAGGTCGTTACGTCGAGTTCCCACAAGAATAATTTTTGAAGAAGAATTTGTTGTAGAGGAAGCGGGTGCGGTCTGCCTGCCTACTTGGCGGCATGGTGCACCCCCACAGGGTAGGACTGCGGATAATTT